>JAPMUY010005441.1:0-39912 GCA_026901105.3 Galaxias olidus
GGAATTAAGCTGTAGCATAATAAAATGTGGAAAAAGTGAAGGGGTATGAATACTTTCCGGATGCACTGTACTGTAGTCACAGGACTAAACCTCTTTTTTTTGTTCACTGAGGAGCATATACCTACTATTGTAGGACTGCATAGTACTCTACTGTGATGCAGAATGATTTTCAACAATTTGTATATTCTAGGACTGAAAATGTACTATAAGATATACCTGCTCTCCTGTCTGCAGGTCCGTATTACATATGGATGCTACCATGTAGTGACTCAGGTTGGGCTGGTCTCTCTGCCCAGCCTCCCTCATTGTCAGGCCATGATGTACAGTATGACATAGTCCACCAAAGTGGTCCTAATTTTGTCGGAAAGACAGTATGTCTCGGTCTATTGTTTTTGTTCTCGTCTTCCTTTTCCTCACTGCCTCCATGTGTGCCAAGTTCTCACAAAATGGGCGCGCTTACCTGAGGTCAACTTGTAGCACTAAGGCTCATACAGATTGGTGTTCAATTACTGTGTAAGTGTTTTCATGTGTGGCTGGGTGCTGCCAATTGCAGGTGTTTGTGCTTGGAACAGAAGAGTTTTCATTCTTGAACTAAGTATCTAATATATGAAAACATGTAGTGTTTTGCAGAATTGCAAACGAAGTGCAAAGCTGATAAACTTGTACTTTTGTGTTTGTAGTATTGCTGCCTTGGTTTAAGGTATGGTTACATAAGTTGAAAGTTTAGACGCTTTTGTCTGAGCATTCACTGTAAGTGTGTAAGCAATCGGGAAAATCTGTTATCTAATGGTAATACTATGCTAATAGTGCATTCAGCATTTATGTTACAGCCTTATTCTGAAATGGATCAAATACATGTCTGTTCTCAATCTACACACAATAGCCCATAATGACGAAGTGAAAACAGGCTTGTAGAAATGGGCACAAATGTAATAAATAAAAAACGGAAATATCACATTGACATAAGTATTCAGACCTTTTATTCAGTACTTTGTTGAGGCACCTTTTGCGGTGATTACAGCCTCAAGTCTTGGGCATGATGCAACAAGCTTGGCACACCTGTATTTGGGAAGTTTCTCCCCTTCTTCTCAACAGATCCTCTCAAGCTGTCAGATTGGATTGGGAGCATCAATGCATAGCTATTTTCAGGTAGTAAGTAAACTATTAAGTGCCCTTCGAAATTGCAGTTACAAGGTACTGTACAACGTCAAAATATAAATGTAAAATAAGAAAAAAAAATACAGGTCTCCCCAGAGATGTTCGATAAGACGCTGGCTGGGCCACTCAAGGCCAGATTCAGACTTGTCCCAAAGCCACTCCTGCGTTGTCATGTTGGAAGGTGAACCTTTGTCCCAGTCTTAAATTACCTGCTCCAGAGCACTCTGGACCTATGCGAGGTGAATCTTAAAGGCTCCCGTATGCTTCAAGCGAAATAGTTAGCTTTCGCTAGGGGTAAGCGAACAAAAATCAGCAAAACGACATCGCTTTGGTTTTTCCGATGGGCTCAGCCCACTTTTTCTAGCTCGGCGAACATAAATGACATACATGTTCTCTTTCTTTTTAGATTATCTATGTCATGCGAAACCCAAAGGACAACATAGTTTCATATTATCATTTCTCCTGTGTCTGGTCCTTTCTTGAGACTCCAAAAAGCTTTGAGGACTTCCTGGAGAAGTATCTGGCAGGAATGGGTGAGACCGTCTTTACCAGGCTTTCCATTGCTATTCTCTATTATTTTAAACAACTCAATTTGTTTTAATCACAGTTGGTGCAGGATCCTGGTTCGATCACATCAGAGAGTGGCACACTAAAAGAGACCAGTACAACATCCTCTTCTTGACATATGAGGATATGATTATGGTAAGTCAAAATACAGGTCATAAACAAAAAATAAACTAATGCATTGAATTGTTAAATTTACCGTAAGTGCATTCCCTTACAAGTGTGAGATCAAAGCTCTTTTTACAGATGGGTTTCCTGCTTCCCCCCCCCCCCCCCAGGATCTGAAGACTGCAGTAATAAAGGTATGCAGCTTCCTAGAAAAAGATCTCTGCGAGGAAGACATTAATCAAATAGTGGACAAAGCCACTTTCAAGAACATGAGAGAGGACCCCAAGGCCAATTATGAATTTGTATCATCTGATGTGCTCAAGGCACCCTTTATGCGCAAAGGTACATATTTTATGACTTATTTTTAAATGTTGTATAACTATGTTTTAAGCTTTTATAAACTGCAGGTAACTGGTAACTGTTTCACTCCAGGTAAGATTGGTGACTGGAAGAACACCTTTACCATCGTCCAGAGTGAGAGGTTTAACCAGATCTTTCAGGAAAGAATGAGGGATTTGCCATTGGAGTTTTTTTTGGGACATTCAAGCAGCCACCTGACCTAAGATACACGATCTATCGTACAAACTGACTTTATACTATAGTCCTCTCCAGAAACCTTTCACAGATTCAGCAGTTTGTACCTCTTTGTCGAAGTCGTGTTTGTGATATTCACTTGAAGAAAGAAAATTGCTGTTATAAGGTCAATCATTTCACAACTCCAGTCTGTGGAATAATTATAATTGGTTTCTAATGTAGCAAAATGTTTTTAGGCAGAGGAAAACAATTGATACAAGTAAGCCCATCTTTCAGATCTTTAATAAACATAAGAGGAAATATCAGGTGTTTGTATGTGGTACAGGCCACTTTGGTCGTCTCAGTTTTCTTCCTCTGAACAAAGAAAAGATAAAGAATGCAACATATCAGTAAATCTGACTACCTGATCCACCTCAGAATGTAAAATAGGCATAGTGAACACATTTAAACTGAATACAAACCAAAAAATTACAAATAAGGTGAGTAATAATATGAAGAGGTGTAGCAATATAACTAATACAATAAAACCTGCTGCCACGAGTGCATCAACTGTATTGTTGGGGAAAGAAATAGAGACTGTTCATACCCTCCTCCTCTTCCTCTTCTTCATCGTCCTCCTCCTCCTCATCTTCGTCAGAGCTGAAGGTTCCATCTGGCAGACTGTACACACGGATCACTTGCTATTGACAAGATAAAACAGAATAGACAGTAAGGACAAATGCAAAAAAACATCACTTTTGTCTTCTGACATTGGCTGTGCTACGGTCCCATAATTTTCGTCTCGTGTGAGAGCTCACCTTGTTGGGGTCCTTGAGGATGAGGTATTTCCCCTCCTCCAGCTTGCGGCAGATGTCGATGACACAGCGCAGGATGCCCCAGGCATTCTCCATGCTCAGGTTGATCTGGCTGGCAAACTCATTGGGCTTAAACTGCTGTGTTCCCAGGATAACGTGGCGGGCAGAGTCTTTGACGTGGTAACGAGACACGTACCTGGAGCCAAAGACAGGGTTGCCGTTGACACAGACTGAAGCCACGGGGTGGCCAATGCTACCGTACTGAGAAATGAGCTTTTCTAAAAGGTAGCTAAGACAGAAAACCAAACCATTGACTCACCCCAGCTTCAGGTACTCGGATCCAGCCAGCATGGCGCAGCAGGTCCAGCGGGCCAGCTTGTAGCTGTTGTTCTTCAGCTCCGTGGCCAGGACAGCTCCCCTCTGCGAGTCCAGCTTCTGACGCCAGTCCACTCCGTTACAGTGCTGAGGGACAGCCCACAAAAAAAGCCAATCAAGAACAACGTATAGCGGAGCACAAGAGACATACACAACCTACAACGTCTAAAGCATGGCCTTATTCATGAGTAGAGCTGGGTATCGGCACTGATCTCAAGATTCGATTCAATAGATTCAATATCAATAAATTGGAAGTGATAATTACAATGCCAAGATTTCTAATAAAACATTGGAAAACTGATTATTTTAACTGCACAGTAACCTATTTAACTTATAACATGGTGAATTATAGAAGGTATTAATGGGAAACACTGACAACTGGGCTCAAAGCAAGTTTTATTTAAGCAATGTAAATATCCAACATTGATACACCATAGTGCTTTGGAATCGAAAATTGTGTGTATTGCTTCACTGTCCTCCATTCACATAAACCCCTATTTAACAGGAGACTGCATTCTCATAAATAACATTTAAAACCATAAAAAGGCTAGTTTTTGTTTTCCTTTTCAAAAACACAAGTTTTTGCATAGCAAATAATCTATACAATAGTATTACTAACCCATTAATGACTAACAACTATATTTAGTGTGTTAAGGAAAAGCGCCACAGAAATCTTTCTGTAAGAGGTGGAAACACCAAATTTGCTATGGGCACTTGACAAGATATGTGGCTAAACATCACAATATCAAAAGGTTTGATATCACATGCCTTAATTGGTAGACAAAGTTGGTTTTCTTTAAAAAACGCAAAAAATCACAATAAGTTTAACATTAATTTCATAATCCAAATGCTATATATCAGATTTACACTGGATCAAAGAACATATTATTGAAATATAAGTTGTTTTGAATTCAGTGGTACCAAGCATTTGATTTAACACCTTGTAGTTTTTGAGATACAGCCATTTCTGTATCATACAATATTTAGTTGTTAGTCACTTGGGGTTACTCATTTTACAATTTTTTCACTAAAGCGCTTGTGGATATACAGGTTCCTCTGATCACATATGCAAAAACATGAATGCACTTAATGACCAGATTGAGTCAATCAAGAATTGATTATAAGAAAGATTTTCCAAAGCTCTTTTAGGGGGAAATTATGAGAAATGTAGATCCATGACCCCGAGTTTCATACATTTCTATGGGATTCACGGGTAGGCGGTATTCTGATTAACTTATGCAACTCAGTTCCTTTTTGAGGTGTCTCAACCATTAACAGACAGACACACCAACACACCAACCACTACAAGAAAAACCTTGTATAAAATGTGCTATATGAACTTCCCTTACTTAGCCCACTATTATTTGAGTGTCAATACACAGACAGTAATGTGCGCGCCGCGTGTACAGCCTCGGACTGCAAACTACACGCCTCAGCTTGTATTTTGGGTTAAACTGCATTGCTTTGACGTTGTGGATTAGAAAACAATCCATTATTTTCCCATTTCCACTGCCAAATTTAGGAGCTTTAGGAATGTGAGATTTTACTGAGGCACATCAGATTAATATTGATCAATACTGGGGCATGTGGGTCTAGCAACGCCAATGGTATTTGAAATGCAGATGTATTCTTATTCACATTCTGTTTCGTTGCAATTGGCCACGTCAGTCTTGCTGGCAGGCACAGGGGAAGAGGGCTGTAAGTGAACTATTACTAACTCTTGAAAAAGATTCACTGTTCAGGATGTCATTGAATTGGGAACATCAGTTGACATTGAGAGAGCAGACATTTTGTGGCATCCTTTCGTTCCTAACACATTACCCAGTCCATATCAGTATAGATATCCAGCATGATTTTTTTCCCATTGAGATCTGATGTGTTTTCAAAGTGTTCCTTTAATTTTTTTGAGCAGTGTATATTATAAGAGTCCAGACTATGTGTATAAAAATTATGAAGATCTTAAATTCTTAAACATTGTTCCAGAGGTGTTTTTGTGGAAAATCAAAAAAAGACGGCAACCCCTTGTGACGTAATGACTAAAAAAAGGATGTTGAGAAATACTTGAGCTGCAGCCTCAGACTTTGACCGATTTGAAAAATGTCAATGGATTTGAGCTTAGCACAGCTAGTACTTTAAGTGCTGTAAAATAAATTATAAAATTCCACTATGGACTATGGGTTAATAGCTATCCTTTAATATTTGATTTAACATACTAGCTTACGTGTTGTTGGCCTCAAATAAACAGAAAAGTCCCATAAGTATAATCTTATCAAAACAATACCCAAGTTAATTGGCAGAATCCACACGTGACAGACTTATAATAGGCCTAAACAAAAGGAGTAGTTGACAGAAAAAAACTTGAACTATTCTACAAATAAAATAAATGTATCCCCTCCGCTATCCTCACAAATCCGACTATAACACGTTGATGAAAGCAACAAACTATTTTCGTCTTTGGTGGTTCATTAACTTCCGTGTGATTTCACCACACGGGAAACAAAACAAAAGTTGGAAATATTCAAAGCATGCGACACACGGCGCGCACCGCACCAGGAAAGCGGGCTGCATATGCACGAACTGCTTTACATTGGAATGAATGTATACTTCCACCGTATCGCATACAATTTTACGGACTCATTGAGAACGTTGGAGCACCTAAACGCCTATAACATTTAGTGAAATCTAAACGCATTCACTGAGTTTGAGGCATTGAAATCGATTTCGAATCAGCCAAATAAAATAAAATAAAAAAAATCAGGGATAAATCGGAAACATTTTTACCCAGCCTTACTCATGAGTTTGTCATGGCTGACAAAGTAGCACTACATGCTTATCTCCAGTCCCTTGCCAGTATCTTACCCGGGAGTCCCACTCGTTCAGAGTCTTGATGTTGATGAAGGACACTTCTCCGTTGGCCCCAGTCATCACTCCGTCGTGCTCACAGCGCACAATCAGGTCAATGTCTTCCCCCAACTTCCAGCGACGATACCTGGAAACACGAATACATGATCATAGTACAGCATATATATCTATATACAGGGTTTCCTCGGGTCCTTGAGAGTTTGTGAATTCGTGAGAAAAAAATCAAGTCCTTGAAAGATTTTGAAAATAGACAACCCTTTACTGCACACATTTAGGTTTTAGATTGGGAAAATTATTCCAATGTGATTTCATAGTTAATTTAGGATCACTTATGTATACATTATTTTAAAATTCACTAAGTGCAGCAAGCGAAAATAGATACTTGACGGAACTGTCTTTTGGGATTTTGTTTCCGCCTGTTGGATGTTCTACGTTACATAGCTGAATTAAGCTTGACAGTTAGCAGGCTAGTTCAGTGGTATAAATTACCTTGGTAACAGAGCGGGGATTTGTATTAGCCACAGAAATGGAACGGATCTCTCACTAAAATTAGCCCGACTTATCTAAATAAGCCAGGCTTTTCGCTTATCTAGCTTGATGGAATACCCCCCAGGTCTCTTTTTCAGCAGCGCCCTGTTTAAAAGCAGAATATATAAATTGCACAAAAAAAATGGTTTCCCATACAATATTTACAATACAGTACAATATTTAAGTTTAACCAAAACAAGCACACTCGTCAGCTCCCAAATATTCCAGTAAAAGTTTAAATTGTTTAACAGAAAAAAACGGTTCTAATTTAAATTTATGTTGAATCTTGTTCCATTTATCCGAGGCAAAAAATCTGAAAGCTGATTTACCAAGTTCTGTGGTCACTTTGCAGCAATCAAGGGTGATATAGTCCTGTGAGCGTGTCCTATGACTACCGGATTTGTGTTTTAATAATGAAGTAAGGTAAAAAGGTAACTTGCCCGGCAATGCCTTGTAAACAAAAAAAGAGAATGTTTTTCTCTCCTATCACTAAGAGAAGACCATCCTATTTTGGTAGAATGTACAATGAATGATGAGTTCTTCAAACTATCCCCAGTTACAAAATGCAAAGCACTGTGGTAAACTGCATCAAGGGACTTTAAAATAGTTGGGGCTGCACGAATGTACACAATATCACCATAATCCATGACTGAAATGAGAGTAGATTTTACAATTGTCTATTTTCAAGTGAAAAGCATGACCTTATTCTATATAGAGCTCCAAATCTGATCCTCACCTTCTTTGTGAGTTCAAGCTAGGGATGTGCACGGTTATTCGAATATTTGATTATTCTACATGATGTGGGTATTCGAGTATAGCTGCAGTTATTTTTATTTGTTTTTAGCCCTAAAGTAAATTTTAATAGGCTATTTATGTGGCTGGCTGTGCAGCCGGTCACCTCTTGTGATTGTTGTTGTTATTATTACCCCAGATTCTGTACTTCCCATGGTTAAAAATGCATCAAATTTGGCACACATGTCCAGGTCCACTCAAAACTACACCCTATGCTATAGCAGTAGTTCAAAGTGTTAAAAAAAATAAAATAATAGGCCATTAGGGCTACAGCTCTGAAATCTTCAGAACTTGTCCATTGCAGTGAGATGAAACTTTCATATACTGGCACCCATAAGAAATTGTCTTTTTCAAAAACTGGTGGTCTATCCAAAGTGTATAATTCCAAAACCATAAATCCAAATCACATCAAAATTTCAGGATAGCATCTTCCGACTCCAAACTTTGCTTAGCGACGCTGTAAGGAGAGGACGCCGCTTTTCCACAGCATTTTATCAAATTTATCGTCTGTGTATTATTTATTTTATTTATTTCATGCTGATTAATCAAGGAACTTGGACTACGTCGCCGACCCAGCTACGACCACAGAGGTTCCGGACGACTGTTTTTTCCCTCAGAATCGGAGCACTCCATTCCCTCTATCAGGACGACAAAGCGCATCTGTAACCAACGCACTTCTACTAGAAGTTCTACACATGTTGGTGCTAATTCGTACAATCTAATACCCGTAGTTAAATCTGACAGTTATTTGGCATCGGTCTCGTATCCCACCCATAACAACACTGCTAGGTTTGCCCTGTTGAATACACGCTCGCTCAACAACAAGGCTGTATTTATAAATGAGGTTGTCACGGATCACGAAGTTGACTTTATGTGTCTAACGGAAACCTGGCAGCAAGTTAATGACTTTGTGCTGCTCAAGCTACCCCTCCAGGCTACATGTACCTGCAAAAGCCTAGATCTTCAGGGCGGGGTGGTGGACTTGCTGTTCTTCACCGTACTTCCATCAACAATGTGACGTCATTTGAATGCCTTGTATTTCAATTGGTCGGTTCTCCAGAAACGCAAGTGGTGCTCGTCTAGCGGACTCCTAAAACATCTTCTGTGTTTCTCTCTGAGCTATCTGAAGTACTTTCTAGTGTCTGTGCCATGTCGACATCTACTTTATTGTTGTGAGACTTTAACATCCATGTATATTCCCCCAGCTCTGTATTTGCAGTGTAATTTCTCGCCCTCCTTGATTGTTTTAATCTAACTCAGCATGTTCAATTCCCCACTCATAATAAAGGCCATATTCTAGACCTGGTGTGCTCCACTGGCCCTGACCCCGCCAACCTCCATGGCCTGGACCTTACCATCGCCGATCATCAAGCTATATTCTTTGATGTTAAAATACCGGCCATAAGGAGGCGAGAGCAGCGGTCCTTTATCTGTAGAAACATCAAAAATATTAATACTGGTGCCCTTGTTAGCAAACTCGAACTGCAAAACCTCCCCCTGCCTCTGACCTCCTCTGTTGATGATCATTTACTACATTATAATACCCTGCTCTCTTCTACCCTGGACTCACTTGCTCCCCTCAAGTAAAGAAATGTCTCATTCTCCCAACCTGCTCCCTGGTACATCCCCGAGCTTCGTTCTATGAAGGCTAAAGGTCGTCAGCTGGAATGACAAAAAAAAAAAACGAGTCTCACTGTTCATGTAGAAATCTATAAAGACCATTATCAAAGCATACAGTTAGGCCCAAAAATATTTGGACAGTGACACAATCTTCATGATTTGGGCTCTGCATGCCACCACATTGGATTTGAAATGAAACAACTACAACGGAATTGAAGTGCAGACTTTAAGGTTTAATTCAAGGGGTTGAACAAAAATATATGATTAAACATGTAGGAATTGTAGCTATTTTTATACAAACGCTCCTCATTTCAGGGGCTCAAAAGTAATTGGACAAATAAACATAACTCCAAGTAAATGTTGCTTTTCAATATTTTGTTGAGAATCCTTTGCAGGCAATGACTGCCTGAAGTCTGGAACCCATGGACATCACCAAACGCTGGGTTTCCTCCTTTGTGATGCTTTGCCAGGCCTTTACTGCAGCGGTCTTCAGTTGTTGCTTGTTTGTGGGTCTTTCTGCCTTAAGTTTTGTCTTGAGCAAGTGAAATGCATGCTCGATTGGGTTGAGATCTGGTGATTGACTCGGCCATTGCAGAATATTCCACTTCTTTGCTTTAAAAAACTCCTGGGTTGCTTTTGCAGTATGTTTTGGGTCATTGTCCATCTGTACTGTGAAGCGCCGTCCAATCAACTTTGCTGCATTTGGCTGAATCTGAGCAGAAAGAATATCCCTCTACACTTCAGAATTCATCCGGCTGCTTCTGTCTTTTGTCACATCATCAATAAACACAAGTGACCCAGTGCCATTGGAAGCCATGCATGCCCATGCCATCACACTGCCTCCACCATGTTTTACAGAAGATGTGGTGTGCTTTGGATCATGAGCTGTTCCAATTCTCCTCCAAACTTTCTTCTTCCCATCATTCCGGGACAAGTGGATCTTAGTCTCATCTGTCCAAAGAATGCTGTTCCAGCACTGGGTTGGCTTCTTCAGGTGTTTTTTGGCAAAGTCAATTCTGGCCTTTCTATTTTTGAGGCTGATTAATGGTTTGCACCTTGTGGTGAATCCTTTGTATTTACTCTCATGAAGTCTTCTCTTTATGGTAGACTTAGATACTGATACACCTACTTCCTGGAGAGTGTTCTTCACTTGAGTGGATGTTGTGAAGGGGTTTTTCTTCACCATGGAAAGGATTCTACGATCATCCACCACTGTTGTCTTCCGTGGACGTCCAGGCCTTTTTGAGTTCCCAAGCTCACCAGTGCACTCTTTTTTTCTCAGAATGTACCAAACTGTTGATTTGGCCACTCCTAACATTTCTGCTATCTCTCTGATGGATTTCTTCTCAGCCTCAGGATGGTCTGTTTCACCTCCATTGAGAGCTCCTTTGACCGCATGTTGTGTGTTCACAGCAACAGCTTCCAAATGCAAACGCCACACCTGGAATCAACTCCAGACCTTTTAACTGCTTAATTGATGACAGGTTAATGAGGGAAGAGCCCATGCAGCGTTGTTATTTTTTTTGCAGCCTTCTGAGTCAATTGTCCAATTACTTTTGGTCCCTTGAAAAAGAGGCGGCTACGTATTAAAGAGCTGTAATTCCTAAACCCTTGCTCCAATTTGGATGTGAATACTCTCAAATTACAGCTGAGAGTCTGCACTTTAAGCCCATATTGATTATATAACTGTATCCTGAATATGTTTTCGTAAACAGCTAAAATAACAAAACTTGTGTCACTGTCCAAATATTTTTTGCCCTAACTGTATATGCACTCTATCAGGCCAAAAACTAATATTATTCTGATCTCATTGATAAGGGCAAAACTGATCCTAGAAAGCTATTTAACACAATCAACAACTTGCTGTATCCACTGGATAACACCTCCCTCTTGGAGTCTACAGAGGTCTGCACCAGGTTCCTGGATTTTTTCCAATCGAAAATCGAAGCTATTCATAACCAGCTCCAGCCCTCATGCATGCCAGCTATTCCGCTAAAATGACCCTTCCTGTTAAATGCAATCTCAACACTTTCAAGCCTGTTGATGCAGCGTTTATCTCCGCTCTGGTCACCCGATCAAAATCTTCCACCTGCATACTTGACCCTATGCTTGTCTCCCTAGTCAAGACCTGTCTGCCAACTCTGTGCCCCCTCATTGTTAACACCTCCACCAGGACTGGCTCTGTCCCTACAGAGCTTAACCCTCTGAGACCTACGGACGCGCGGGCGCGTCCATCAGTCATCCTCTACCAAATCCTTCATAAAAAAATAACAACTATTGGGTTTAGAGACAATTTCTTTTTTTATTTTAAACTAGAGGCCTGTAGCTTTAATTGAAGACCATTTTGGTCGATGTATGTCGTTTACATACTTTTCCACAGATCAAAAAAAGCAGAGCACGTTCTTTGCGCGTCGCCTATCCATAAGTTGCGTTGCCCCTCACCTTTTCAAGATCTCTATTTCATAGCATCTATATTTTTATTTTCGCGGGGTTTTATGACGTCATTAGATAGTATCGGTCATGTGATTTAAAGTCTCGAGTGTTTACTTCGAAGAATGACGAAGATAACTATTCAGCATAGTCTACATGCTGTATGTCAACAATGAAGATAGGCAAAGCACTTTCCATTGGAATCATGCCATACTGGATCATACAGTGGATAAGAGACACAACACAACTGTATTTTTTACTTTTACAAGCAAGTATGGCTAGAAGAAAGACACTCTCGATAAGAAGCTATTGAGAGGATATTTTAAAGCGACGAGAGGACAGCGCGTCTTTTCCAGACAGCTGCTTCAGCCAAGAATCTCAAGATCTTGACTATTTTAGAAAAGGAATAAATCTATTTGAGGACAAATAAGTAGTTTCAAATTGTAATAATATTTGGATGCACGTGAATAATTGCCAATATTGAAAGAAATATTAGCCTGGTTTGTTGAAAGTTAGTGTAGCCTAGAGCGCCCTAGCGCACTCTTACCTGGCATAATTTTATCATCTCAATATCATCGCAAGGGTCCATGAAATTGAGAAATAGCCATTGTAATCCTTTACTATTTTCCAAATGATACTAGTTTACTATTTCGTTTGAATTATCACATGCAATTGATCTTTAGAAATAACCAACATTGTAACTTGCTTCCAGTGTAAATGTGGGGGGAGGTAATGGTTGCATAGGTGAATGTCTAGGCGTTGGGTGTCAGGGCAGGGTGTGAAAGTTAGGCTGGGGGTAGGTTGTAAAATGCAAATCTTGCCTGACAAAAGTGTGTGGGTCTGTGTTCAGGCAATTTGCATGAAGTTTCATTTCATTCCAAATGTTGTAACTTCTATTTGTTTTAATGATTTTCTGTATTAACCTCAAAGCAACCATGTCTAGATTCCTTTTAATGAAACAACCAGCATCTAAACAACGCTAATTTAAACGAAAAACCAGATGCAAAAAAAAAAAGCTAGTTATAACCTCTAAATTGTTATTATTATTGTAAGTGGTCAGCTAATGTCACAGCCAGTCTGATCATTTACAGTTGAGGTTAGGCCGTAATTAAAGAATTTGCATTTTGGATAGGTTTGGAACTTGATAGGTAAATCGTGTAGACACTAGCTAAACTTGACCAACGTTACTTATAATGTAATTAAACGGAACGCTTGTTACAGTATGGGTCCCTACGTTTCAGTTGATTTTCCTTTAGGCCTACAGTTCAGCGGGACAATTCATCATTTCAGGTCATTGTACCGTTCCTGCATTCTAAATTGAACTTTAGATAAGGATCTTGAGTTGTTAGTTTTCCTTTTTCAATGTTGTGATTTAACTTGGTATCACTAATGAGGCGCAGCTGCATCTGCTCGGTTTGTCAGTTAGCTCTACAAAATACAAAACTGAACGAACAAACGGTGGGCATGGGAAAGGGGAACTGAGTGTAAGAAAAAGCTGTCCTTCCCGTAAACATCTGTAGGCCATAATCGTCAAACTTTGCAGTTATATACAAGCCAAACCATAATTATGTGATGATGCGTCAGTGATGACGCTCATATGAAATCGCAAAGTCATATTCTTCTTCTACTTATTATTAGGTCGACTTTTGGCCACACGCAGTACTGAATCTATCCAATCTATCTATCTTTAATTGCTTGCTGCAAAATGAACTCCTTTGATACCGTAGCACGATTGAAAAAAAACTAAATCCAGCAATACAGAGCTGTGTCAGAATGAACAGAACAGACTGGCTGATACGCTCAGGCTATTTAAACAGTCGCAGCACAGTTTCATTAAGATTATTGTATTTTAATGGTAAAATAATCAGTAATGAATAAGTATTAACACTTAAAACAACAGACTACTGCTGATTGTGTCTGCAGCTCTGTCCACTTGTGATTCGATCGGCAGATGCCATAAAAGGAAGGTTGAGCTAACGTGAGGACGTAGGGGAGACTGGGGACAGTTGCAACACTTTCTGCATTTCTCTGTTACTCACAGATTAATTGGCATAGACCAGCCAAACTTGTATATATTACACTTATATATGTCTTCTAATTACCCATACAATTTAAAGATGACTATATACAGTGCATCCGGAAAGTATTCCTACCCCTTCACTTTTTCCACATTTTTATTATGTTACAGCCTAATTCCAAAATGGATTAAATAAAAAGAAATTCCTCAACATTCTACACACAATACCACACAATGACAAAGTGAAAAACGTTTTTTAGATTTTTTTGCAAATATATAAAAAAAATTAAAATAAAATATCACATGTACATAAGTATTCACACCCTTTACTCAATACTTTGTTGAAGCACCTTTGGCAGCAATTACAGCCTCAAGTCTTCTTGAGTATGATGCTACAAGCTTGCCACACCTATTTTGGGGCAGTTCTCCAATTCTTCTTTGCAGATTGTCTCAAGCTCCATCAGGTTGGATGGGGAGCGTCAGTGCACAGCCATTTTCAGATCTCTCCAAAGATGTTCAATAGGTTCAAGTCTGGGCTCTGGCTGGGCCACTCAAGGACATTCACAGACTTGTCCTAAAGCCACTCCTTTGTTATCTTGGCTGTGTGCTTAGGGTCGTTGTCCTGTTAGACTGGGGCGAAGGTTGACCTTCCGAGGTCCAGAGCACTCTGGAGCAGGTTTTCATCAAGGATCTCTCTGTATGCTGCATTCATCTTTCCCTTGATCCTGACTAGTCTCCCAGATCCTGCTGCTGAAAAACACCCCCACAGCATGATGCTGCCACCACCATGCTTCACTGTAGGGATGGTATTGGCCAGGTGATGAGCAGTGCCTGGTTTCCTCCAGACATGATGCTTGGCAGACCAGGCCAAAGAGTTCAATCTTGGTTTCATCAGACCAGAGAATTTTGTTTCTCATGGTCTGAGAGTCAAATTTGTGCCTTTTGGCAAACTCCATGCGAGCTGTCATGTGCCTTTTACTGAGGAGTGGCTTCCGTCTGGTCACTCTACCATAAAGGCCTGATTGGTGGAGTGCAGCAGAGATGGTTGTCCTTCTGGAAGGTTCTCCAATCTCCACAGAGGAACACTGGAGCTCTGTCAGAGTGACCATCGGGTTCTTGGTCACCTCCCTGACCAAGGCCCTACTCCCCCGATTGATCAGTTTGGCCGGGCAGCCAGCTCTAGGAACAGTCCTGGCGGTTCCAAACGTCTTCCATTTGCGAATGATGGAGACCACTGTGCTCATTCCTGTAAATCAGCAAGCACCCTCCAGCACAGACCAGCAGGCAGGCACCTCTGCTCCTGCTCCTGTCCTGTAGCCCAACAATCACCTACGTCTTTCCACTTTCTGGACATTGCTGTCACCAATTCATTCATCCTCCACAAAGAAGTATGTGCAAGAACAACATGTCACATCAGGTCTTTGTTGAGCTGCTCACTACTGAACTGTGTGGGGTGCAACTGGATAACACCACAGCAGAGAGGTAATATGGACACACTCCTGTGGCCATTGTTCCAGCCAACGTACATTCAGATAGGGCACCAGTAGGCCACAGGAAGTGCAAACTGTGCAATAAATACACTCCGTTGCAATGTAAGGAGTTTCAGAACCCCCTATGTGAGATACTTTACACATACTGCCAAGTATCACAGTTAGGGACCTCTAGACCACAAGATTTCCATTTTCAAGGTGGTAGAACATTTTGACTGTAAAAACGAGTATGAACAATGGTCACTATAATGTAAATAGTTCAGTGGAAAGAGATCTATACGGTCCCAGACACTTAAGTGCGATCCCAAACACCAGTGGCTACATCATAACTGAATTTAAACTAACTTTCATGCTTTTAAGCTGTGTTTTGCTAATAAAACTGAAGAAATTCAACGGCTGTTTTTGGTTTATTATGGTTATTATGTCATATTCTACAGTCCAGAAATGTGGTTTGAGTGTCACACTTGATTAGCCTCAACTGTACTGAATCTGGGGATATGTGTTACTTCAGTGTACTACCAGAAATGACTGCAATATTGGTTAAAATATGAAGATAACAAAAACGGCAATAAAAGACCATAGGTCTCAGAGGGTTAAGCTGGAGGACAGCCAGTTTCAATGACCTTAGGCAGCAACAAAAAAGAATGCTCCTTTAGTCAAGCATGAAGGGAAAGAAGCTTTCCAAGGTGCCAGGATCAACATCGACGGCACAAGGTAGTGTGGCCGAGCGGTCTAAGGCGCTGGATTAAGGCTCCAGTCTCTAAGGAGGCGTGGGTTCAAATCCCACCACTGCCAAACTCTCTTCTCAGTTATACCAGGGACATTAGTTATACCTTGCTGTTTTGCAGAGGTATTGGCGGTCCATATCCGTACCAAAAATGGGGACAGATTTGCAGGAACAAAAAAGACTTGAGCTCTTCCATGGACTCCTAGGTGTGCATATGCAATAGGTAAGCCTGAAATATAAGTCGAAAAATGTTTAAGGGCTCGTTCAGGATTTGAACCCGACCTCTCGCACCCAAAGCGAGAATCATACTCCTAGACCAACGAGCCTCAAGCAGGAGAGCAGCCTCTTTCTTTGACTTTGAGCAGCAAAGTAAAAGAGTGCTCCTGAAGGAAAGCATTAAAGGACAGACACACTCCAATGTTCCAGGATGACGATGCCCTAAAAAACACTAAAAATGGGGACAGATTTGCAGGAACAACAAAATCAAAAAAGACTTGAGCTCTTCCATGGACTCCCAGGTGTGCATGAGCAATAGGTAAGCCTGAAATATAAGTCAAATAATGTTCAAGGGCTCGTCCGGGATTTGAACCCGGGACCTCTCGCACCCAAAGCGAGAATCATACTCCTAGACCAACGAGCCTCAAGCAGGAGAGCAGCCTCTTTCTCTGACATTGAGCAGCATAGTAAAAGAGTGCTCCTGAAGGAAAGCATTAAAGGACAGACACACTCCAATGTTCCAGGATGACGATGCCCTAAAAAACACTAAAAATGGGGACAGATTTGCAGGAACAACAAAATCAAAAAAGACTTGAGCTCTTCCATGGACTCCCAGGTGTGCATGAGCAATAGGTAAGCCTGAAATATAAGTCAAATAATGTTTAAGGGCTCGTCCGGGATTTGAACCCGGGACCTCTCGCACCCTAAGCGAGAATCATACTCCTAGACCAACGAGCCTTAACCCTCTGAGACCGACGGACGCGCGGGCGCGCTCATCAGTCACCCTCTACCAAATCCTTCATAAAAAACGAACTATTTAATTTAAAGACAATTTGTTTTTTTATGTTAAACTAGAGGCCTGTAGCTTTAATTGAAGACCATTTTGGTCGATGTAAGCTGTTCACATACTTTTCCACAGATCTACAAAAGTAGGGCACATAGTTTGCACGTAGCCTATCATAGGTTGCGTTGCCCCTCGCTTACCTACATAAAACTATTGATCTAGTGTTATTTTCGCGTTTTTTTTTGACATCATTAGATAGTATAGGTCATGTGATTTAAAGTTCCGAGTGTTTACTCCAAAGAATTACAACGATAACCATTCGACAATCGACACAGCCTGTATGTCAATGAAGATAAACACTTTCCATTGGAATCATGTAGTTTTGGATCATACAGCGGATAAGAGACGCAACAGAACTGTATTTTTTACTTTTACCAGCAAGTATGGCTAGAGGAAGAGACACTCACTCGATAAGAAGCTATTGAGAGGATATTTCAAAGCGAGGAGGGAGAGGACAGCGCGTCGTTTTCATACAGCCGCTCCAGCCAATAATCCCAAGATGTTGACGATTTTAGAAAAGGAATAGATCCATTTGAGGACAAGTAAGTAGTTTCAAATTGTAAAAATATTTGGATGCACGTGAATAATTGCCAATGTTTTATTGAAAGGAATATTAGCTTGTTATTATTTCCCGATGGTGTGTTGAAAGTAAGTGTAGCCTAGTGCGCTTACTGGCGCGACTTAGCACACGTACCTGGCATAATTTTATTATCTCAATATCATCACAAGAGTCCATGATATTGAGAAATAGCCATGGTAATTCGTTACTATTTTCCAAATGATACTTGTTTGCAATTTCGTTTGAATTATCATGTGCAATTGATGTTTTGTGATAACCAACATTGCAACTTGATTCTAGTGTAAATGTGGGGGGAGGTTGCAAAGGTGTCGGGTGTAGAGGGTAGAATGTGAAATTTAGGCTGAATGGGGGTGGGTTGTAAAATGCAAATCTTGCCTGAAAAAGTGGGTCTGTGTTCAGGTACTCTGCATGAAGTTAAATTTCATTACAAATGTTGTAACTGAATTGTTATTAGAGCTGTTATTGTTGTAACACATTTCTTTTATTTGTATTTCTTTATTTTTTTTATTAGTGTTGAAGATCAACAGAGTGCAACAAAGCCTGCCATTCCTGTAAATCAGCAAGCACCCTCCAGCACAGACCAGCAGGCACCTCTGCTCCTGCTCCTGTCCTGTAGCCCAACAATCACCTACGTCTTTCCACTTTCTGGACATTGCTGTCACCAATTCATTCATCCTCCACAAAGAAGTATGTGCAAGAACAACATGTCACATCAGGTCTTTGTTGAGCTGCTCACTACTGAACTGTGTGGGGTGCAACTGGATAACACCACAGCAGAGAGGTAATATGGACACACTCCTGTGGCCATTGTTCCAGCCAACGTACATTCAGATAGGGCACCAGTAGGCCACAGGAAGTGCAAACTGTGCAATAAATACACTCCGTTGCAATGTAAGGAGTTTCAGAACCCCCTATGTGAGATACTTTACACATACTGCCAAGTATCACAGTTAGGGACCTCTAGACCACAAGATTTCCATTTTCAAGGTGGTAGAACATTTTGACTGTAAAAACGAGTATGAACAATGGTCACTATAATGTAAATAGTTCAGTGGAAAGTGATCTATACGGTCCCAGACACTTCAGTGCGATCCCAAACACCAGTGGCTACATCATAACTGAATTTAAACTAACTTTCATGCTTTTAAGCTGTGTTTTGCTAATAAAACTGAAGAAATTCAACGGCTGTTTTTGGTTTATTATGGTTATTATGTCATATTCTACAGTCCAGAAATGTGGTTTGAGTGTCACACTTGATTAGCCTCAACTGTACTGAATCTGGGGATATGTGTTACTTCAGTGTACTACCAGAAATGACTGCAATATTGGTTAAAATATGAAGATAACAAAAACGGCAATCCTCAAAACCCACTTGTTTTCCTTAGCCTACCCCTAGCTTGTTATCTTTGACTTTTTATTTTATGTGTGGGCTAATGACGGATAAGGATTTTGAATACCAACTTTAAATACAAAAAATAAGGATAGCTTTGGCAATTTTTCAAACATTTGGAATGTTGTTTACACATGCATTTATACAAAAACATTAAGTTAAGGGAATTTTGTGATTTTTAAGCAAGGTCAACAGCCGATGACCTAAAAAATGTCATGTGGTGAGACCGTGAATGATCTTACAATTAATATAATTCCTTAACATACTTAACATTTTAACAAGGTTTCATTATTATGGTATGTTTGGAAAAACAGTGTTTGCATTTACTTGGAGTTTCTCTAAATAATGATCATATTAGATAATGGCACAGCCTCCCTCTAAGTAGTTACCAGACCTATTTTTCTTTTAAAACCCACAAAACTGATGAAATTATTAAACAGACAGTATCCACTTAAGCATACTGTATCAGTGATGAATGTTCCAGCCACAAAAATCTGATATTCTATTTTTAATTGAATACAGTTATTGCTCTTATTGGTTGCACCACATGGTCGCACCATATGATACAATTGGTTAAATTCTATTTAAAAAGACCAACACACAATAAATTCCATACAAAAAATAGAACAGAAAACAGAATAGAACAGCTTGTTTTATTATTTCATAGAATTCTCTTGAACACAAACACTTCCATACATATTATTTAGTTCTCTTCCCAAACGTTTTTAAAAAATGCTTTGTTGTGAACTTTACAATGTTCAGAAAATTTCATATAACTCATAAAAACATTCATAAAAAGAGTAAGACACATTTAAGAGCTTTGTAGTGAACTATACAGTGATTGTGGGAGGGACACAATTCATCACATTTTATATACAGTGGCTTGCAAAACTGTTCAACCCCCCTTATCAGATTTGTCTGGATGATACATTGAGATTTTGTTCTGTTTCATATTTTATTTCAAAAGACTGACCCTCTAAAAAATACATTTTAAGTGACATTAGTTTTATGATAGAAACATTTAGTAAGAAAAATAAATAACTGAAATAGGCTGTTTGCCCAACCCCTGTGCTTTGGAAACTACAAGTTGACACAAATGAAAAATATTGCCCTAACGAGGACACTGTAGGCCTTACAATTGGCCTCACCTCTGAAACATAGAATAGCTCACATTTTCTGTAAGAAGCCATTACTCAAGAACAACCATATCAAAGCACATCTGGAGTTTGCCAGAAAGCATGAGAGTGACCCAGCTAAGATGTGGGACAAGGTTTTGTGATCTGATGAGACAGAGATATTTTTGGCCAAATTTCAAAGCCGTATGTGTGGTGCAAATCTAACACTGCCCGTGCCTCAAGAAACACCATACAAGTGGCAGCATCCTGCTGTAGGGATGCTTTTCATCAGCAGGGACTGGGCATCTTGTTCAAATTTAAGGAAGAATGGATGGAGCAAAATACAGGGAGATACTGCAAGAGAACCTGCTTTAGTCTGCTAAAAAACTGAAGCTTGGGAGAAACTTCACCTTTCAGCAGGACAGCGATCCCAAGCACAAGGACAAAGCAACACAGGAGTGGTTAAACAACAAAAAGGTTAATATCCTACAGTAGCCAAGTCAATGTCCAGATCTCAATCCCATCGATAATCTGTGGCACTGTTTGAAAGTTGCGGTCCAACCAACATGCGCAACCTGGAGCAAATCTGTCAAGGTTAAAATAGTCATAAATCATTGATTAATGCATAATTACCCAAATAACATTTCATGCTGTAGGTAAATGGTTTTGGTATTTCATTAAATATAAATACAATTTTCTTTCCAAAATATCAGGGGAAATTGCAGACAAAGCTATGCAAAATTATACATAGATATACTAAAATAAAGAACTGTATGTTTATGAATAATTAAATAAAAATGCACAGAAACTGTCAATGCAGGACGAATATCTATCATGTACAACGTTCTGCAATGGTTGCGCCACATGATACTTGGTTTCACCACATGTTTTCAAGTTTAGTCAAATTTTACAGGCACAGAATTGACCACCTAAGATAAACAGCCATTCTTCCCACCAAAGACCACTATAAAATTTATCATAGAAATGTAGATTTGCAGATAAAACCTAATATTAATAGTTTTTTTAAAGTCATACCACATGACATCCAAATGTCGCAACTACATTCCAGCAGTTACAAATATGCATTTCTTCCATATTTGAGAAAGACCTACTAACCTGTTAGATGTTTCTTTGGGTCCTTGGCATGTACCTGTCTGATGTCGGTTTCTGTACTTGAATTGTTTTCAAAATAAAAATCCCAAAATGGCATTTTCTTGATGGTCTCACCAGATGATATCTCATAAAATGAACATCTTCGGACAACATTTGTTTGTATATTATGATGAAAATGTAAATGGAGATGCTTTGCAATTTTGTCAATGAATAGAAAACATGTTTGAAATTATGCCAAATGGGGCAGGAGATACATCTCAATAGATTAAAAGTAATTTTAAACAAGTTTTCAAAATAGAATTCATGGCTGGACGGTTGCACCACATGATATTTTGACACTTCAAAAAACAGAAAAATTAACAATAACTAAAAAGTTTGGAAATGTTAATGTGGGTATGTATATGGGAAAGGTACTAGATTTATGTGTTGTCTTCTTATGTGTTGACATTCTTTAAAAGGCAAAAAATGCAGTTGGACAGAAAAGGTAGGCGTCACGTTATTGACCCGTATGTATGTTTATATACGTGTATGTATATATACGTATATGTATGTATGTTTGTGTGTATATATATATATATATATATATATATATATACACACACACACACACAAACATACATACATATACGTATATATACATCCACATATATACATTTATTTATTTATATGTTGATGTTCCCTACCTCAATACCTTTTGTCTCTTATGTTATATTGTGCCTTTTCTGTAGATACTTGTATACATCGTTTAATATTCTATGCCATGTACGGTGACCTTGGGTGTCTAGAAAGGCTCCTGTAAATTAAATGTATTATTATTATTATTATTATTATTATTATTATTATTATTAATAATAATAATAGCTGTCCAGAATATCTTGCTGATATCTCCAAAACTGAGTCTACAGCACATCAAAATGTATTACTGTAAACACTACTGTACATTCACTTTGTCATATCTCACTGGTTCAATAAAAAGTCAGCGTTCAGAAAATAGATAAAAATCCAAAGACTGATATCATGAAGTATTTAAAATATCAGAACTCTATCTTGAAAACGTTTTAATTTTTTTTTATAAACATCTCAGTTTGGTAGTTTTTTGGTTGGATTTTTGACACTTGACACTATTTGAAATAACTCCTCCGAGACTAAGACCAAATTACACCATCATATGTATATCATTCTCAGATGGTCTACCTTCAAAAAAAAAAAAAACAAGCTTGTTGATACATTAGAAACTGAGCTCACAGTGCATCAAAATGTCTTACTGTAAACAGTACTGTACATTTAGATTTTTAACTGCTTCAATATTGGGACACATTTATATCATACTTCTATACAATATTTATATTATGATTCACATCACGATTTAAAGTTGTAAAAATATTTTATATAAATTGCTAAGTTTTGTCGTTTATTGGTTGGATTTGAACGAACTGCTCTGAGACCATAAAACCAAATTAACTCAAAATCGCTGTATACCATACTCAGATGGTCTACTTTACACACAAAACCAAGCTTGTCGACACATTCATAATTGAGCTCACACTGCACCAAAATGCATTTCTGTAAGTTATTAAGTAGTAGTAGCAAGTAGTTATTAGCGCATTAACGCATATTTGTTTTGTTGTAACACCACTAGTGGTAGTTTCTTTTGTTACCTGATACTCTCCCCACATAGCAGTGGACAGTGTTGGATCCACCCTCAAGTGGCAATGGGAGAGAATCTTCTTGCAACCGTGACTGAGAACGTCTTCAGCATTATTGAGTAACCTCCTTCAAACATTCTCAGATTCGAATCTATGATTGCTATTACCAAAAGATTCATGAAGACGTGGCAAGCAGCCAAACGCGACTTTTGTTGCGAGATGTGAGGTCACTGTGTAAATCTATAGCCTATTATAACGATTATGTGGCGATTATGTGCAAATAAGCATTGCAAAGCAGATATTTGTACGGTTTGGAACACCAAATTTCTCATATCAGACAAAGAGAGGTTTATACGTTCTTAGATTTGTTCTTAGCTAGATTACCAAATTTATTTTGGAGCTGGGGGTCATCACTGCGCATGGCAGACATCTTTGAACTTGAATAAACATGACTAATCAACATAATGTAGCGTCGACCGTAACTCCCAGCATGCCTGGCGAGTAACTCTGTTTATTGTTATGGACAGTAGGTTCTTAATGTTTCCTTGTTATGTTTATGTTTTCTTGTTATGTTTTTATCATGTTCATGCAAAGTGTTATGAAGTGCTGTAAACACAGATATCGGTTTGTACTTTTGTTAGATGTGACACCATTACTGTGTATAGTGTGTCTGTGAATAAGGTCAAAGCATGTCCTATCCTGTTGCTGTGTGACCTTTCGCTTCAATATCGGCAAGTAAAGGGTCGAACAGACATGAGTCTTTTGATCTTCCCGATGTCACTACACTATGTAATACAACTTTCTCAAATGTTGCTATTTGGTTGCCAAAAGAGCCACTGTCAAGTGCTGGAGGTGCACACTGTTCGGTAACTGATAATGTTTTAAATTTTGCACATCATCTTTTAGGATACTGAATGTCGTGTAGGTAGGAGGGTGTGCCCCCTCCTCCATTTGCTGGGTTTTAGGACCTTTCCAACCAAATTTGTCTTTTTTTCTTGTTTTTAAGTTTCAAATTTTTTTACCCTAAGTTCTTTTTTCTGTCATTCTTTTTATATGCTGGCCACCGTATCACTGCTTGCAGTTATATTATTAATTAACTATTTAGATTACATACTGTTTATAACGTGTAGCTACATCAATGCCATTTAAATATGTAAAACGTAGAAAGAAAAAGCACAATTGCAATGCATCAGATAAATATTCCCTGCTTTCCACATCAAGTTGTTTAAACTTGCAGGCAGCGCGCCAACTGAAGGTAAGAGAGCGCTCTATGCTAGTGCGCTGGATCACCAATACAAACACATGCGCTTTATAGCGCCGACTCTTCACTCAAAAGATCAAAGAAAATTTGTCCAAATGTGTCAAGAGTAAGAAATGTTCAGAAATTGTAAAAGGAATATGTTTGTTAGCGAAGGCCAGTTCACAGAAGCCCTTCAGGCTACATTACAAGTGCGCTATGACAAGTGTGCCCCGACACATCACTGCCAATTCAACTGGAGTCGGTCTGTGTGTCCTGTGTGTGTGAGCAAGTGTGTCGCAATATGTTGGGTGAGCAAGTCTGTCGCAAATTGGCTGCTGTGGTATAACTCAGACTGAGTGTTGCGTTTGATAGCTGTCGGTCGTTTCGTTGTTCGTTTTGTTTACTTAATTGGCAAACAATTAGTGTAAAGGGTTGTGAGTCTTAAGAAAAGTGATAAAACTAAATACAATGAATTTTTATTAATTATTATTATAGCGAAAATAAATATATATACATATTTTATATAATCTTTTTATTTTTGATTAATCGATTACCCAAAATATTTTTGAAAGAATATTCAAATAGTGATATGGCCCTAAAATGCCCATTCGTCTTAAATGATAACTTTTTGGCCCTTGAGAAAAGCATATATTTAGTTTTTTTGACTCATTAAGGACTAATCTTAGATTTCTAAGGGATTTCTGTACACAACTAAATGCCTGTCAGGTTTGACATTGCCTGTTCCATGGGTGGACCACAGGAATAAAGAATGGTGTCAGCTGCATAGAAATGTACTTTACAGTCTTTTACAGAGGCACAAGTATCATTCATATGAAGTGTAAATAATGTAGAACCTAATACTGAACCTTGTGGCACACCATTTTCTAAGGCTACAACCTTTGATTTCAAACCTTTAGCATCTATGCACTGTGTTCTATCAGAGAGGTAGTCCTGAAAGCATGTAATGGCTGCATCATCATATCCCAGCAAGGCTAGCCTATCCAGACGTATCCATACATAACTGTATCAAAAGCCTTTGACATATCATTAAACATAGCAGCACAATGTTTCTTATCGTCAAGAGCAGTAACTATATAATTTACTACAAGAGCAGCTGCAATAATAGTACTATGGCCAGCTCTGAAACCCGACTGAAAAGGGCTTAAATTTTGTAAGTGGACAAGAAAGCACAAAGCTTTTAATTTACAAGATGTTCTAACATCTTTGCAAGACATGGGAGTTTGGAGATAGGTCTGTAATTATTTAAGTCACTTGCATCCCCCCCCTTATGTAAAGGAGTAACCAGAGCTGATTTCCATATTTTAGGTATTGAACCAGAAGTGATTGTTAAATAAAAAATATGTCAGGGGCTCGGCTATGAAGGGGGCAGAAAGCTTTAGCAGACACGGGTCTAATTGATCTGCACCCATAGAGCTTCTCATACATGTGGAATTGCATAGGGCATGTAGAACTTCCAAGCAATCAAATTGTCTAAATGAGAAGGAAGCACCATTTCCATGGGAATTACATGAGAATCTCTTTTTCTACACCAGTGTAAACGGCATCTCCTGGTGCCATTGGTGCCCCAATAGCTCTGCTGTCTTTTTCCAAAAAGTGAGCCTGATTTTATAAAATTATGATTAAAAGCATCACAAATCTCCTTTTTATCAGTTACAGGACTGGAGTCTAGCATTATTTAGGTTGTGTTGATTAATGTACACATGCTTTTTCAGTTTTAACTTACCTCCAGTAACTCAATAAATGGAGTTGAACAGTCCCTCTTCTTCAGTGTGGTTATTGGATAAGAAGTTATCAGTCTGCCAACTTATGTGGGGTGCATAAGGGTGACAATTAAATTATTGAGGCATATGCAGGATGTAAACTTCAAATCGAAGAGAGTGAGCTGTTCAATTATGAAACAAGCTAAAACAAAGTCCAGTGTGGGAAAATTTCACACACAAAAACGATAAAACAAGTGCATTGCAACCACAGTGATGCTGTTCTGAATTCTGACTAACTTTGCTTGACGTTGAAACCGGTATTGTGCCGAAATTCGACCGGCTGCCGAAATACGATTGAGCACAAATTCAAATCATACAAATGTATGAAACAATCTTTAATATTTCAAAGCCCACTCTGATAAATTACCACATCTGACATTCTCTTTCCCTCTTATTTGAAAACAACCTGTGCGCAGCAACAACATTTAGACCACGCAAATTGATGGAACATAAACATCAGCCACTGCCATTGGTGAATGCCATCTTATTTGCAGTCAACAAGGTCAACGTCGGCCGACACCGATGTACGGCCGATAGATCGGTGCATCCCTACTGAATATACAAGAAACTAAATCTTGCCAAAGCTTATTGAACATGCTTCTCTAGACATTCATAAACACATATGCATTTTTATTCACATGTCTTATCAATTTAAACATGCTAAACAACTAAATTTATCTTACCAGTTGACCACACCAGGTGCCCACAAGGTTGCATTCATTAAATAATGCCCCGCCTCCACATAATGTGTGATAGACACTCCCATATGTCATTGGATTGGTCTTAACCTTGTTTACAAGCATTGTGATTGGTAGAAATAGATTTTGTTTTAAATTATGAGGGTATGGGAGTTTAAAACGTTTCGTGTTGCCTGAGGGCAACAGTGTGCAGTATGGGTATTTGAAAGTGCTTGAATTTAAATATATTGAGCAAGAATAGACATTTCTTGATTTTTACCACTTTCATTTACACAACACAATTGAGAAGTGTTCACACATTGTGAACTTCTATAAAGCCTGCTAATTTTAATTATAAAAATGCTCAGTGTAACCTTGAGTATTTTACAGAAAGATAAGAAAACCAACAATCCCAGCATTACACGTGGATGACCTAAATAATTTCTTATTCAAAAGGAGGATATGGCTCAAAGTATTCTTTGTATATGAATAACAGACTGCTGGAGAGAAAAAGTGGAGTACTGAGAATAACCAGAGGGGGTCAGTGCTCACCTGTAGGCAACTGAGGCCACCTCACTCTTGTCCATGTCCTCCTCCACAAATGGATTGAGGTTGGGGAACTTGTGCCGCTCTTGACCCTGGAGAAAAAGAATGATATAACACAACAAAATATCTCGAATTAGGACAACCTATTGTGGTGCACAGAATAGTGTACAGGTGAAAATGTGCATTAGGGACTGGAGTTAAATTACCATGCGCAAACACTGCTGGCTGAAGTTATGGTTGATGTAGGTGGCCTCCATGGCCAGGTTGCGAGGGGAATTGAAGGAGTTGCCCTCATCCTGAGGTGGCTCGTTGGCTGTCTCGCTCACCGTCAACAGATCTAAAAGCAGCCATATGACAGTGACTGATTGATAAAACTGTTTTAAACATGTTAACAAAGCAGTCAAGTGAGGGTGAGACCTAGGTCGAGACAGTGGAGCATCGCCCTACCAAAGTCAGAGTTGTCCCTCTTGTCGAAGAAGAGTTTGTTGCCAACTCTCTGCACAATGATGTCCCAGGAGTTAACTGAGCGTGTGCAGCACATCAAGGTGGCCAGGATGGCATCTGTAGCAAACACATTGCCCTGGGTCTTCGCCAGCTAGGGATCAGAGGGGATGGAGACCGCATTAGACGACAAAGAAAAAGCAGAGTTTGTATTGAGCAGTAGAATACACTTATCGGATGTTATTATTTCCGAATTACACAGAGTAAGAAAACCACCAGAATAGGTTACATATGAATTAACGTATTTGATGTCTGGGTGTTGTGTGAACACACGTTACCTTGCGGATGACTGGGTCATCGGTGGTGGTGACAGTGTGGAAGATCCTCTTGATACTCTTGAGTGACTTCTCGTTGCGAGTGGTGACTCGGTCAAATGCCTTGTCATAGAACTCCAGGGCACCGCAGCACTCGCTGTGGGATTGAGCATCAAAGAGGCACTTCAGCTGTGTCCCTTGCAGTGTTCATTTTAACAAGCATTTTTAATTTAGATTTAGTCTTCGTCGCTTACTGAAAATTGTAGTTGGGTTAAAGTCAAATTTTCGTCATTTCATTTTGTTGGATTTTAATCAAGATTTTGTCAGTGGTAGTCAGTTTTCGTTTTAGTCAATTTTTCGTCAATGTTTTAGTCCTGACTCCTAAAGGGAATTAACATAAATGGCTGGTTAATATGCACACTTCTACACATGCAACCACTTGAGCAGTAGGCTAAACGCGGCGCCCTACGCAACTATCAAGAGGGCAGTGGCAGACGTTTAACCGTAACCGTGATGTTAACCGTAACTAGCTTGTGCTATCTGACTACACTGAATGATGAAGTTAGTGTCACTGCTTCCAAAGCGAGAGCAGGCACTACGACACGTAACGTTACGTTTTCCTAACTTTATCGAATCAATCATAATTTATATTTACCGTTACGTTGGCAGACACTGCAGGGTTTTAGCTAGATTTGTAGCTCACACAAGGTTACGTTAGCTTGTTCAAATTATACTGTAATGGCCTGGCATTTGCTCAAAATTGCGCGGACATAAGAGCAGAGAAAAAATAATCATCAAATGAGAAAGATGCTTGAAAGCAGGGAGAATTTATGTAATTAAATTAATGGTTAAAAAGGAAAACAACCAATGCCTTGAGATGGCAACTTTGATCAAGGTTGTCCGCCAGAACAGAGCCAGCTATTTCGTCTCGTCTTAATTCGTCAGGGCATAATGAACAGAGACTGTCTCAATTTTCGTCATCGGTATTTTTTTCATTCACGTTCTCGTTACAATTTAGTCATGAAAAAAAAGGATGTCAACGAATACTTTTAGTCCAAATTTTCCTTGACTAAATTAACACTGGTCCCTTGACTGAGACAGTGACTTATAGCCCTTAAAAACGCAGACATGTCTGGCCCGGACCATAGTTGAATGTGTGTGTATGTGTGTGTGCGTGCGCTTGAGCGACGGCTCACTCACATGTCACTAGGGTCCTCCACCTCCATGTATCTCATCTTCATTAGCCGGGGGAAGTCCATCTCCTCCTTCACCTCCCAGTCACTGCGCACCTCCACAGACGAGTCTCTTGGCTTCAGCTGGGGCATCGGGGAGGGAGAGATGGAGAGAGTAACACAAACCAGTTTGAAAAGGTTCCGCAAACTCTAAACTCCTCGCGATAGGTGACACTCACAATAACCCATCAACAGTCTCAAGTCATAGTGGAATACCTGGGACTTTTGGTCCCACTTCTGACGGACACCAAACTGCTTTTGGAACTTCTTCTGCAGACGCATACGATCCCTACAGAAAAGATGGGGGATGATTGATCAGGGTTTGGAGCAGGGCAGTAACATCCGACAGTCCCATTCGATGTGCTAACACAGACCCACTGGTGCCTCACCTCTCCTTCTGCTTGGCACTCTTCGGCAGGGTCTGCATATTGAACTGGGTCAGGTTCCTGCGATCCTTGTCCCTGCGCAGGTTCCTCTGCAAACAAATAGTTCATCAATCCAGGAAGATGGAACAACGATTATCAGATAGAAGTCAAAATGGTTTGAGCAGTGACAAACTCTGCGTTCCTTTGCAGAGCCAGTTAAGAGACAGGGAGGGGACTTGTACCTGAGCAAACCTCATGCGGTTCCTCTGGTAGGCCGTCTTCTGCGTCTTTGCTGTGTCCACCAGCTGGAAGCTGGTTTCATCTTCCTCATGAAAGTAGGCGTACTGACTACCTCCCCCAAACTGAGAGGAATACTTATCTGTGAAAACACATTGTCTTCCACTAAAACATCGACTCAACAATTGTCTTCTACACACATACTAAACATGAAGAAATGTGTGAATTGTGAATATTTTCAGAGAAAGAACTCACTTGTATATCTCTTGTCCTGATAGGTTGCTCCAGTCCAGTCGGCCACCTATAAGCAAGGAGAAAATGAGTGCAGTATATGAATGCATAGGGCCACCAAAACAACCTTGTGTTGGAGCTTTTGACCCAATCAATAATGAGTGAATGTGAGGGTTGAGAACCAAGACAGGGCCATGTACCTTTCCAAGACGGTCCCCTTTGCTAAAGGGTTGGTAGGGCATATCTTTAAACTTATCTGGGACAGCACAGGGGCCCCATCCTGAGGGGTTGTCCTGAATCACAGGGGCGTTGAACTTCGCCATGACCTGAGTTAAAGGACAGATGACAGATCCGAAGTTCTATGTACAGGTTTCCTTTAATTAGCAATATTACAAAAGTACAGTGCGAATGAATAGTGTTACTAATAAGTTTAAGCCCATATGAGTCGAAGGACAGGGTCTCAGACAAAAAACAGCACTTTTTTCTGCAGCGATGCAATTGTTGTTCCTAGGCATCAATCAGATTGCGCAGTGGTTAGTCATCAGTGACCCTACATAAAATAAGTTGTCATCACAGTGAAAACACGAGTAGATTGGACATCTGGCACCTTGGGGACATGACTGGGTCAATACATGGCTGCGTCGCTTAATTTAATACATAATTGCATCTGTGCCAACATTGTCCCAGTGGCATGCATTTCGTAGACTGTGTAGGCAGCCATTGGTCACATAGAAAATTACCCTGAGAAATCGGTATACGAACTTCTTGTTTGTATAAATGCTTAGCAAAATAAGCAGGGGCCAAGACCTAGGAAGCGGCTTGCAAAAATAACTGAGTCCAATGAAACTGCAAAAATAGTGGTGTTTCAAATGACAGATACAGGCTAGTATGGGTGGGGGGAAAAAATCGATACCGCATAGTATCACAATATTCTGCGTGGCAATATTGTATCGATACGCGGACGCCAAGTATCGATCTTTTATTATATAAATCAGGGCCTGAAACTAACACCCCAAAACCTGCCAAATGTGGGTACATTGTCATAATTTTGTTGACATATTTGTTGACATAATTTGCAGTTGAAAAAGGGCAATATCGCAATATATGTAGTTGCAATACTCGGCTTATCGCAATATGTTTAAAATCGCAATAACATCGTATGGTGGCCTAAGTATCGTGATAATATCATATCGGGATCTCTGGTGATTACAATAAGATAGTAAACAGTAAAGCCTAGCCACCTAGCTAACGTCACACTATACTTAGTAGTAGGCAGCACGGTGGCTCAGTGGTTAGCACTGGTGCCTCACAGTAAGAAGGTCCTGGGTTCAAACCCCACTTGTCCCAATGGCCTTTCTGTGTGGAGTTTGTGTGCGGGTACTCCGGTTTCCTCCCACCATCAAAAAACATGCTCCATTCTCTTACCCGTACCCTGACCAGTCACTGCCAATTCACCTGGAGTCGGTCTGAGTGTCCTATGTGTGTGAGCAAGTCTGTCGTAATATGTTGGGTAAGCAAGTCTGGCGCAAATTGGCTGCCGTGGTATCACTCAAACTCAGTGTTGTCTTTGATAGCTGTCGGTTCATTCGTTGTTCGTTCTGTGTAATTAGTTGGTGTAAAGCGTTTTGAGTGTTGAGAAAAGCGCTAAAAACTAAATAAAATTAATTCGGAGTTGACATAACGTTAACTAAATACTGAGAAGGGTAATAAGTAGCGTTGGTTATCTAATCGGTATTTTTGCCTTAAGCGTGCGTCAGCAAATTCTGAGGGCAGATTGGGATGGGGCTACGCTTCGGATTTGGCTAATGCCAAGGTTAAGGACATTAGTCTATATAATACAAGCCAGGGCTATACGCCTCCTTTTTTTAGGTGGAAGCACCAGTGCTAGCAAGCTAAAGATTCTAAAGATTAGCTAAAGCTAAAGCAGCACAAATAAATATTTAGTAGCACACACAGGTGGGCACTTAAACACGTTTTATCAGTCAAAAAACACCTAATTTACTTTTTTTGTGCACCTTCAGCTCTTTATCTCTCTGCCACCTTTTTGTAGGCATTTTGATATACGCTACTGTAAGCATGTGCAGAGACTAGAGTCAAAATGAAAAAGAAAAAAATCCCTATCATATTTTTGGTCAGGGGGGTGGCGTTATTAGCATGTCAACCTAAAACATTGATAAGAAACTATGAGCTAGGCAACTGCAAGGACATTTCAACATAAAAAAAAGCTAGCTACATTATTATCAACTTATTCATTCAAGTATTTATCTGTCAACAATGACTGGAATTATGTCTATTCGCACCGAACAATTTTTAGTAGCATATGCTACCAAAACTGTCGCACTGTACAGCCCCGCAAGCGTTAATTACGTTTGGCTTGCTAGCTATTAGCTGGCAAGCAACCGGCACCATCACGTCGTTAGTGAATGCCAGGTGGTCGCGTTAGTGAAGTTAGCACCAAGCTAATTGGCGTGCGGAAGCAGACCTCATCCTCACAAACAGATACCATTTCATCAAAGAATTTTACGGTTTAAAGGGGAGCTACATTTCATGTATAATTATATAATTTGTTCACTTCTTACCTATATGTTTTTGACACCGTAATCAGAGTTTTTTTTCAACCGCACGGTAATCATAGATTTTCTCGTCCAAGCACTGGTCTGAAAGGAAGTGACAAAGTGCCTCAAATCTATTGCTTTCCTGCTGCAAAAATAGAGAATGGATTTATTTTTGCGACAATGGTTGAGAGGCAAGACAAGATGTCTCTACATTAATAAGTGTCATAACTAGCCTACTCTGTCTTAAGAAAATTCGTAACCACTTCGACGGGAATCGGAACTGTAATTTTTAAATTGAAATGTATTTTAGAAACGTGTAGGTTTCCTTTACAGTAGGCCTACAACAAAAATATATTGTTCCTTTCTTCATCTTAAGGTTCAGGTAGGGGGCTTGATTTCAGCACCCGATACAAAAGGCGTAGCATAGAAACAGAGTCTCACAGATTTCTTCTCGATATTACTTTCCATGGGATTTAGCCTTTTGTAATGTGTACTTTTGGAACAATTTAAATTATGTTAAAAACAATCTATTGTTGTAACATTCCCGGCTGAATGATGGTCTACAACTGATGTTTATTTATGAGCAAAATGCCTTTAAGCTCCATTTATCTTGAACACATTGAGCTACGGAAGAAACAAAAGTAGCCTATTTACAATCTTTTTACATTCTGATCATTAACTTATTGCACTATAGCCTTACAATTAACTGAAATCATGTATTATTAACCATAGACTGAAAATAAATCACAATTTATATTCCAATTATGACATGTCACCTTTTTAAGTGACTGCTGGCCTAAACACACTCAGCAAAACTAAAAAAAGAGCACCACGATTGCCTACATTAAATACAATACAACACATTAAACACCACAAGAAACGAAGTGATGGCAAACCTTGTGCACTTATCAACCAGGTCCTAATTAAAACAAAAATACAGTAGGGCTGAAAGCCTCCAAGCGACCATTGACCATGCCAGTTAGAAACCGACCTAGCGGTCGGTTTTTCCGACCTACATGTCGCTGTCTCTGACCTAGCGGTCGCTTTTTCCGACCTAGATGTCGCTGTCTCTGACCTAAAGGTCGCTCTCTACTAGTACTAGGAGAGTCTCCGACCCGCCAGTGTATTTCAGTGACAGTCAGCAACCGTGGGGGCGTGGTCTTTCAATTCCACATTCTAATATAGGCTAATGAGCCAGTGCTTTGTGTGTTTACGACAGAAAAGACTTGTGAACGGTTTGTTTATCACAGTCATTTCTACTGAACTAGCTAACTTTAGCTAGTTAAAGAAGAAGGTAAGGTAACATTTAGCTCGAAAATAATATTATTTGTGTTAATAGCTAGATAAGCTACCTCAAGCGGTTGTATTTCACATGCGTTTTTTCGTTAATAACCATAGCTAGTTATTTATATAGCCTAGTGTTTGTTTTGTAGGGGGGTGTGTTATTATAATGTATGTTTACTAGGCTGCTATTTGAATAGAGCGATGTCAGTGTCTGTTAGCCGGCTAGTCCAACTAAGTGAACCCGAGTCGACTTTGTGCGATTGTGCAATTGTTGTTAACTGTAAATGCACCTTTTTTGCATCCAATATACTCCGCTATCAAAGGGAGCTGAACGAGCCCCGCTCATCGTATAAACCTTCGATATTATCCGTTTTTCCTTTTAGTTTTCTAGTTGTATAGTTATATATGCGAACCGCTCCATAGCCATGTTGTAACAGGTAGTTTGTCGTTGTATTTTCTAAAATAGCCTATGACTTGCACCAAGTGGTCCTACGTGTGGACCGCAGCACCCTGTTTGTTAGTTCATGTAAAGTAGCTTGAAAGCAAGTATAGCAATGAACATAACAAAAAATTAAGATCCAATATATAGAAAAAATATTGTCGCAGGCGCGCTGCGAACACGCTTCCTCTAACATTATCATTAGTGCAAGATAAAGCGCACCCGATTAATGTTTTGGAGGTAGCGTGTTCGCGTCTCGCCTGCGACAGTATATTTTCTATATTACATCCTTTGGATCTTAATATTTTGGTAGTGATATCTTGCTTTATAAAATGACAAAGTTAAAATAATGTACAAAAACGCTTTTTCTTGGTACAACCAACTACGGTGATATATTTAATTTAAATTATACATTTCTGCTTGAACACTGCCAACTTATTCATAATATATGTTCATTTTGGTGTCACAACCAGCGGACTGGGATTTCAGCTGGCATAAGCCAGTATATGCGACCGCCAGCCACAAGAAGAGTCGGCGGCGAGTGACTTCTGCCGCAGCATATGCCAGTATATGCGACCGGTGGTCGGCAGCGAGTGAGTTGTGCCGTGACATATGCCAGTATATGTGACCGGCGATCGGCGGCGACTGACTTGTGTCGCGGCATATGCCAGTATATGCGACCGGTGGTCGGCAGCGAGTGAGTTGTGCTGCAACATACAGTGCCTTGCAAAAGTATTCACCCCCCTTGGCATTTTTCATGTTTTGTTGCCTCACAACCTGGAATTAGAACGGATTGTTTGAAGGTTTGCATCATTTTATCCACAGAACATATCTACAACTTTGAAGATGTGATTTTTTTTTTTATTGTGAAGCAAACAACAAATAGGACAAAATAACAGAAAACTTCAGCGTGCATAACTATTCACCCCCCTAAAGTCAGTACTTTGTAGAGCCACCTTTTACGGCAATTACAGCTGCAAGTCGCTTTGGATAAGTTTCTATGAGCTTGCCACATCTTGCCACTGGGATTTTTGCCCATTCCTCAAGGCAAAACTGCTCCAGCTCTTTCATGTTGGATGGTTTCCGCTTGTGAACAGCAATCTTCAAGACTGACCACAGATTCTCAATTGGATTGAGATCTGGGCTTTGACTAGGCCATTCCAACACATTTAAATGTTTCCCCTTAAACCACTCGAGTGTCGCTTTAGCAGTATGCTTCGGGTCATTGTCCTGCTGGAAGGTGAACCTCCGTCCCAGTCTCAAATCACAGGCAGACTGAAACAGGTTTTGCTCAAGAATATCCCTGTATTTAGCACCATCCATCTTTCCCTCGACTCGAATCAGTTTCCCAGTCCCTGCTGCTGAAAAACATCCCCACTGCATGATGCTGCCACCACCATGTTTCACTGTGGGGATGGTGTTCTTGGGGTGATGGGATGTGTTGGGTTTGCGCCATACATAGCGTTTTCCTTGGTGGCCGAAAAGTTCAATTTTAGTCTCATCTGACCAGAGCACCTTCCTCCATACATTTGGGGAGTCGCCCACATGCCTTTTGGCAAACTCAAAACGTGCCATCTTATTTTTTACACTAAGTAATGGCTTTTTTCTGGCCACTCTTCCATAAAGCCCAGCTCTATGGAGTGTACGGCCTATTGTGGTCCCATGCGCAGATACACCAGTCTCTGCTGTGGAACTCTGCAGCTCCTTTAGGGTTACCTTTGGTCTCTGTGCTGCCTCTCTGATTAATGCCCTCCTTGCCCGGTCTGTGAGTTTTGGTGTGCGGCCCTCTCTTGGCAGGTTTGTTGTGGTACCATGTTCTTTCCATTTGAAGATGATGGATTTGATGGTGCTCCGGGGGATCATCAAAGATTTGGATATTTTTTTATAACCCAACCCTGACTAGTACTCCTCAACAACTTTGTCCCTGACTTGTTTGGAGAGCTCCTTGGTCTTCATGGTGTGATGCCTCTTGCTTAGTGGTGTTGCAGCCTCTGGGACCTTTCAGAAAAGGTGTGTTTATACTGACAGATCATGTGACACTTAGATTACACACAGGTGGACTTAATTTCACTAATTACGTTACTTCTGAAGGTAATTGGTTGCACCAGAACTTTTGAGGGGCTTCATAGCAAAGGGGGTGAATACATATGCACATGCCAATTTCCAGATTTTTATTTTTTTAGATAATTTTTAATATATTTTTTTCTCATTTCACTTCACCAACTTAGACTATTTTGTGCAGATCCATCACATAAAATTCAGATTAAAAAAACATTTAAATTACAGGTTGTAATGTAACAAAATAAGTAACAAGCCAAGGGGGGTGAATACTTTTGCAAGGCACTGTATGCCAGTATATGTGACCTGTGGTCGGCGGCGACTGAGTTGTGTCGCGGCATATGCCAGTATATGCGACCGGTGGTCATCAGCAAGTGAGTTGTGCCGCGGCATATGCCAGTATATGTGACCTGTGGTCGGCGGCGACTGAGTTGTGTCGTGGCATATGCCAGTACATGCGACCGTTGGTCGGCAGCGAGTGAGTTGTGCCGCGGCATATGCCAGTACATGTGACCGGTGGTCAGCGGCGACTGAGTTCTGCTGTGGCATATGCCAGTATATGCGACCAGCGTTAGGCAGATATATTTTGTAATTCAAAGCCATGAACTGCACTCATTTTATTATTAATCTGAATTTAGTCAGAAATGTATTTAATTTGTTCAAATATTATTTTTTGGTTGTAGGACAGTAATTCGAAGACATTTCATAAACAGCTCCTGTTTGAGAAAGCAGTGCGCAGTGTAAAATTATTATTTAAGAATACAATTAATATCTTTATTTCTCTCTCTCTGTCGCTCTCTCTTTTACAGTAAAAGTAGCCTTCACGTCAAAGAGGACTGTGTAGACCAATCCCCTCTACAGCGGCTGATTCTTTCCATCCACCTCACAGCAGTGTTAATAGAGTTCGGCATATTTGTTGCAGATGATAATTTGATATCTTTAAAAGTACTACTCTTTCTAAAAGACAGCCACCTTTTTTATTATGGAACTGTGCTTATCCATCGAGTGTCCTGTCAAGTGTGTGTGATTTTATTTATTGATGTTGACTTCATGAAACCTTACAACTGGCCTAACTCATTCACCCCCTCCTCCTGTCAAGGGACATCAAGATTATTTATACTTTACTGAAGTAACTAACAATCATGTTTTTTTCATCTATATTTCCCAAGCTTGTTCAAATCATGTTTAAGGCCAAAAAAAACTGTGTTTTTATTCACCAGAATAGGCCATCTAAGAAAGGTGTTATTTTCAAATAATTGATTTGTTTTAAAACATATGACAAATGTTACGAGGTCAGACCTGTGCATAAGAAACAGAAAAATTTTGGTTTGGGAAACCTTTCTAAACTTTGTCATACAATCAAGTAAAACGACTGCAGTCCCTAATGCATCTGTGTATTTCATCCAAATTTAGGCCATGCACTGTAATTCAAAGTATTGTTTTTGGATTTTCAAAGACTCTTATGGATAAATTCTTGATTACTTGTTAAATATCTTACTTTACATCCTACATTGACGTCCGAGTTGGAATTATATATATATATATATAGTTATATAGGCCTATGCGAATCTCTCCATAGCCATGTTCTAACAGGTTGTTTAAGCTTTGTCTTTTTAAAATAACCTATCACTTGCACCAAGTGGTCCTACGTGTGAACCGCAGCACCCTGTTTGTTAGTTAATGTAAAGTAGCAAGAACGCCAGTATAGCAATGAACATAACCAAAAATTAAAGCTGCTAGCAGCGATTGACGGTTCCTAGCTGTCTGCAAAGTCTTGAGATTGTAAAAACATGGAGCTGGTCAAAGGGTTGTCTGAGGCCAACTGGAAGTTAGTAAGGAAGAGAGATTGACTGAAGCGCAACAAGTATATACACAACATATAAATATGATTCGACAACCTTTTACAATGCCACAGGGATTTTTCTGATAAACTTGTGGCCGTTATAGCTCCCCCATACTGTATGTTTGATGAGAAAACCGCTTTGCTCAAGTGACCAGATCAGCCTCTAGAGGCAGTGTAAGAAGGCTCTTTAGTTTTGGACTGAGTTGGACAGTTAAAAAGAATTTTGTGACAGGCCATGCCTTCTTCAAATTTCATTGGCTTATAGCCGTCACATGCGTTGTTTGGTAGGTTTTCTCAAAACAACATTTACATATCATAGTCCATTGATTCTACATACCAAGTTTGGTGATTATTGGAAAAACTGATCAAAAGTTCTATTAATTTAAATGTTTTCACAAAATTCAAAATGGCCGAAAATCCATTATCGCTGACATCTATGGTCCGAGGCTTTTTTGTTAATCAAAGGGAGATAGACCTAGGAGCTGAATTTGGTTACTCTAAGTCACATTGTGTTGGAGATGTGGCCTTTCAAAGTTTAAAGACTGGCTTACCTATAATAGCGCCACCATGAGGTCAACTGAGGTCATCTTGGGTTTGTAGGTAGCTGGTACTGCTGCCCACCAGTATACAAAGTTTCAAGGCTTTAGCAATGCCATTCTCTGACCATTTTTGGCCTTTTCCCATCAACATGGATCAATATGTGGCCTCTATAGCGCCCCCTAAAGGCAGATGTGATCATGGATTTGCGGATGTGCGCAGATAAGCCTCCAGAAGCAGTGTGAGGAATTTCATGTGGATTGGACTGAGTTTGACCGAGTTAGAGGTATTTATGTGATAAGCCACGCCCACGAGACCAACCATTGGTCCAATCACAATCATCTTTTAGTTGTTGACTTAGACTCTACCCTAGACCGTATGTGTGAAGTTTCATGCTATTTGGAGATTCCCATCAAGAGATATGTGGCCTTTATAGCGCCCCCTAAAGGAGGATGTGAGAATGGCTAGGTCAATATGATCCATGAGGCATCTAGAGGTGGGGTATAACGTTTCATGAGGGTTGGACGGAGTTTGACTGAGTTATAAACATTTGTGTGAAGCTACGCCTTCTTCAAATTTCATTGGCTCGTAGCGGTCACGTACTTTGGCCGGTAGGGCTGCTTTATACACACACCCCTTTCTTCGTTTCTGTTGTCATCAACATAGCTCCTATGCCTCCGAAAGATAGGGCGCTGCCAATTTGAAATGACGTATAAGCCCTACATCATTCGCATGGTTGCAGTTCATACTGGTAATGTATTTACATAGCATTTTAACCCACAGGCAGAGCAAAGACTGGCCAGTTGTCTTCAAACGTATGTAACATGAAACATTAACTAGACAGGACATAGAGCATGTTCTTGTAAATCCTACTGCATTCTCATAAGATCCAAGACGAAAACCTGGAACAGTAACTAACCCTAGCGAAAGTTGCAACAACGTGGAGGACAACGATGACGTTGCGGTACCGGGCAGGAACTACTGGATAACTGCTAGTGGTGTCGCTGTGGAAACTGCAGGTATATGTCGACTGTCATCGAGTCAAAATGCTGCCATGAAGCACATTTAGACGATACATTTTAAAACATATTTTTGCCTAAATAGGGTCAATTCCAAATGCTTCTCACAGTTAGAACATCCGTTCATAAATATTATGAAAACATTTAATTTGTACGAAGCAACTATAAGCAAAATTGTGGAATAATATAACATAGGTTTTATCAGTGTTA
>JAPMUY010005444.1:0-5000 GCA_026901105.3 Galaxias olidus
GCACCTAAGAGTGGAACCCAAACCCGCTGCAGTCTGTCCAGTGTGTGTGTATAGCAGTGGTGTAGTAGTGGGTGTGTGTATAGCAGTGGTGTAGTAGTGTGTGTGTAGTGTACGTGCATGCTGCCATTCCCCCCCGCGGCTCAGGGTCCCATCCAGCCCCAGTCTAATGGCGCAGGGTAACTTGTCCCTCTCTCAGCAGCGACAGACTTGACGGTGGGGAAAATCTACGCCGCCATGATGATCATGGAGTACTACCGCCAGAGCAAGGCCAAAAAGCAGCAGGCGCTACGAGAGGAGCAGGTACCCAATCCAGAGAGACCTTACAAACCCCTCAGAGCCAATCCAAAGAGACCTTACAAACCCCTCAGAGCCAATCCAGAGAGACCTTACAAACCCCTCAGAGCCAATCCAGAGAGACCTTACAAACCCCTCAGAGTCAATCCAGAAAGACCTTAGAAACCCTCAGAGCCAATCCAAACAGACCTTACAAACCCCTCAGAGCAAATCCAGAGAGACCTTACAAACCCCTCAGAGCCAATCCAGAGAGACCTTACAAACCCCTCAGAGTCAATCCAGTGAGACCTCACAAACCACTGAGAGCCATTACAGAGATACCTCAGAAACCCTCAGAGCCAATCCAGAGAGTCGTTACAAACCCTCAGACAATCTAGAGTGACCTCACAAACCCTCAGAGCCAATCCAGAGAGACCTTACAAACCCCTCAGAGCCAATCCAGAATGACCTTACAAATACCTCAATCCGGAGAGACTGATCAGATCAGATCACATTGTGATTTTATTGATCCCAGCTGTAGATATAAAGATCTACAATTTATGATTTGGCTTCTATCGCCCTAAAATCCTCTGGACCCCGTTTCTCCATGCTCCTCACCCCCTGAAAAGCCCCCCCCCCCCCCCCTTTCTCTGGACGACATCTCTTTTTAGCATGTGACCTGGAAGCACCTAGCAGGCTATGGTTTGGCATGCAGGCTTACCTCTGGGCGCTAACAGGGGATGGCTTTCCCCCTGTAGCTCTCCTCCTCCTCTCCCCTCCCCCCCACCTCCTCGTCCCCACCTCCTCTTGTAGCTGGTAGCTATTAGGAGGTGGTGAGCGAAGCAGGAGGCGTGTTCACTAAGATATGGCGGTATTGATTGATTTGCGATTGATGATGGTGATGATGAGGATACAACATGGCCTTATCTTCCTCCCTTGCTAATGCACCTTGACCCCTCTGAATGCGCCTGCTGTCTGCCAGTCTGGACTCTCGTTTGTAGGATGGAAGTGTTTCCTCCTCACACCTCTCCTCCATTCACTACAGCTCTACCCACGGCTCCTGGCTCCTATGTTAACTACCTGTAATGTAAAGCATAGATAAGACATAATAGTAAGAGGGCATTATACTAGTGGCTCCTACGTTAACTACCTGTAATGTAAAGCATAGCTAAGACATAATATTAAGAGGGCATTATACTAGTGGCTCCTACGTTAACTACCTGTAATGTAAAGCATAGATAAGACACAATAATAAGAGGTAATTTTATTTACTTCTGACTGCTACAATCTGTGATGTGGTTTATTTGCCTTTCATTGAAAGCATAAATAAGCCACACAAATAATACATAATATGAGACAAGTGGTCGAGAACAAATGATACATGTATATAATGTATGTATAATAGTATACTACAAAATAAATATTTGCATCAATGTAAAAGGAGTGGTCCGTTGAAAGCGGACCTTTATGTGATCCTGGGAACGTGAGTAGTGCACCAGTGAATGGATGGTGTTTCTATATCCCCCATAAACAATGTGTTGGTATGATCCTGAATGCTGACTGAACATTCCCATACAGGCTCTCTATCTCAACATCAGCCCAGCTGTTCACAAGGACCATTCAACTATCACTCCCTCCCTCCCTCCGTCACGTTCCTCCTCTACCCCTGTCCCTCCCTCCCTCCGTCACGTTCCTCCTCTATCCCTGTCCCTCCCTCCCTCCGTCACGTTCCTCCTCTTTCCCTGTCCCTCCCTCCCTCCCCACCTCCCTCCCTCCCTCCCTCCCTCCCTCCCTCCCTCCGTCACATTCCTCCTCTCAGTCCCACTTGTTGTCTAGCTACTGACCGGTTCCACCGTTTGGTTCCACCGTTTGGTTTCCCGGTCGGTTTTCCTATTTGGATCCCTGGCTTGCCTCACCTGTGACCTTTGACCCTGACACTACCTGCACCTCACCCCTGTCCCTCCCCCTTTCTAATCCTTGCCCTTGTTTGTCTCCTCTAACCTCATGTCACTGTGTATATCCTCTGTGTTAAGTAAGGGGTTATACCTGCCGTCCCCACTAGCCAGTCATCATATCACTGTGTATATCCTCTGTGTTAAGTAAGGGGCTATACCAGTGTATATCCTCTGTGTAAAGTAAGGGGCTATACCAGTGTATATCCTCTGTGTTAAGTAAGGGGTTATACCTGCCGTCCCCACTAGTCAGTCAACATGTCACTGTGTATATCCTCTGTATTAAGTAAGGGGTTATACCTGCCGTCCCCACTAGTCAGTCATCATGTCACTGTGTATATCCTCTGTGTTAAGTAAGGGGTTATACCTGCCGTCCCCACTAGTCAGTCATCATGTCACTGTGTATATCCTCTGTGTTAAGTAAGGGGTTATACCTGCCGTCCCCACTAGTCAGTCAACATGTCACTTTGTATATCCTCTGTATTAAGTAAGGGGCTATACCAGTGTATATCCTCTGTGTTAAGTAAGGTGTTATACCTGCCGTCCCCACTAGTCAGTCAACATGTCACTGTGTATATCCTCTGTGTTAGGTAAGGGGCTATACCAGACGTCCCCACTAGTCATCATGTCACTGCATATCCTCTGTGTAAAGTAAGGGGTATACCAGCCGTCCCCACAAGTCATCATGTCACTGTGTATATCCTCTGTGTTAAGTAAGGGGTTATACCAGCCGTCCCCGCTAGTCATCATGTCACTGTGTATATCCTCTGTGTTAAGTAAGGGGTTATACCAGCCGTCCCCACTAGTCATCATGTCACTGTGTATGTCCTCTGTGTTAAGTAAGGGGTTATACCTGCCGTCCCCACTAGTCAGTCAACATGTCACTGTGTATATCCTCTGTGTTAAGTAAGAGGTTATACCAGCCGTCCCCACTAGTCAGTCATCATGTCACTGTGTATATCCTCTGTGTTAAGTAAGGTGTTATACCTGCCGTCCCCACTAGTCATCATGTCACTGTGTATATCCTCTGTGTTAAGTAAGGGGCTATACCAGCTGTCAGTCATCATGTGTTGTTTGTCCCTGTTGTATTTGTGCCACATGTCTGACCGTTTGTTTTGTCTTTTTTGTGTTCAATTTCAGTCATCATCCCCTCTCTCTCTCTTTATTTATCTACTCACACCATATTCTCTCTTTCTCTCTCTCTCTCTCTCCCTCTTTCAAACACCCTTTCCCTCTTTATCCTCTAAGTCTCACTCTTTCTTTCTCTCTCTGTCATTCTAGCTCTCTCTTTCTCTCTTTCTCTCTATCTCTCTCACTCTTTCTCTTTTTCTCTCTGTTGTTTTCACTCTTTCCATTGTTTAATTTATTTATGTTCAATTTTCTCTCTGTCATATTTAGGGTGACCAGATTCCCAGGAGTAAAATACGGTACAGGTTTCCCCTAGAATCTCTTTTGGACAAATTCAAGCCCCGTTCCTGAATTTCTGTGAATTATGGATATTAATATTGAACTTATGCACACATGTTCATGAACACACACACTAGGGTACAGTAGTAGACAGAGCTAATAAGACAAATCACCAGTTACAGTAGTAGACTGCGCTACTCACACACATCTCCAGTTACCGTAGCTTGCGCCACAGACACACATCACTAGAACTTTACAGTAGCAGACGGCGCTACTCACACACATCACTAGCCCAGGCGTGTTTACTATAGACGGTGATACTCATACACAGTGATAGCTATCTTAATATCATTCATATAAAAAAATAAAGCATTTATTACTTACTTAATTTCGTTTTTGTGACATATTCAAGGACTACCTATTAGACAGCTAGCTAACGTTTGGTTCTAATCTAATTCAACATCGACAACTACTCTAGGCCTAAACATTTCAATTTGGAGCGCGCGCTCCGCAGTCAGGCTGGTGGGGGGCAGGGATTGGATAGATTTTTGTATGTGATATGATGTGATTGGTGCTAATAAGCTGTGCACTCACTGTGTGCATGCAATGCCTGTGGAGCAGCAGACAGGACTGTGTGGGCAATGCAATGTGAACCCACAATACGGGAAATTACAGTTAGAAAACCCAGTGAAAAATCTGGACAACTGAAATACGGGACAAATGGTGATTTTTTCAGAATAAGTCGGGACACTTAAAAGGGGCTCAAATACGGGACCGGGAAAACAGGACGTCTGGTCACCCTAGTCATATTGTCGTTATTGTTCTTGTTTTCTATTGGCTCTCTCTCTCTGTCTGTCCATTCCTCTGTGTTGTTCATGTCTCCAGGAAGAGGCGGGACCTTGACTCTTTCAAGGCCGCTCTGGTTGGTCCATCCAGGTCGATTGACACCACGTTTCTCTAACCAGATCCTTTTTCTCCTCTTTATACGCTTTCTTCTCTTCCTGTGTCTGTCTGTCTGTCTGTCTGTCTGTCTGTCTGTCTGTCTGTCTGTCTGTCTGTCTGTCTGCCATCTCTGGCGGGTTGATCGGATGTTGAGCGGAGGTTCCTGATTTAAGCGCCTGTTTCCTATGTAATGACCTAGTGGGGGACCCTTCAGTGGAATGCCCTCCATTCAGCTAGCCGGCGTGCGGTCCACTCCATAACCCTTTCTCTATGTGCAGGCCTACACTATACTAACTCTAACCCCACTATAGTACTATACTATTCTAACCCTAACCCCACTATAGTAACTCTAACCCCACTATAGTACTATACTATTTTAACCCTAACCCCACTATAGTACTATACTATACTAACCCAAACCCCACT
>JAPMUY010005444.1:20000-25000 GCA_026901105.3 Galaxias olidus
TCACGCCATGTCTCCCCCCACCACTCGGCCTCGCGGCACAGCTCCCCCCGCTCCCCTCGCTCGCCTCCTCCTCCGCCCCACCACGGCTCCCCTCGCTCCCCACACCGGGGCCGCTGGAGCGGGCCTCCGCCCGGGGACAGCCTGGAGGGGGACGGGCCGTTCTACGAGCGCGACTACGAATACGAGAGGCACCACGAGCCCCCTGCCTACGAGCAGAGCCAGTCCCACGGGGGGAACCCCCACCCCAGGTCCCCCAGGACTGGCCGGCACGGGGCCCCTCCACCGGCCCCCCACCCGCACCCCCGCAGGGTGCCCAACGGATACGGCTCCTCCTCCCCTTCTCCTCACCGCAGGGGTCCACCTGGAGGGCCCCCGCACCACCGCGCCCCCCACGGCCGCGGGCCCCGTAAGGGCCTCCACGAACCTTACAGTGAGACAGACGAGGACGACTGGTGCTAGCGAGGAGGAGGAGGAAGAGGAGGAAGAGAGAGGAGCACTGGCAGCCTCTATAGAGACTCCATGGAGGACTATCTCTATACTGACTCAGACTGGAAGACGAGGGTACGGGGGCGGGGGACGAAGGACGCTGTTGCCCTTTCACACACTGTGTGTGAGTGTGTGTGTATGTCTGTGTGTGTGTGAGTGTGTGTGTGCGTTTGTGTGTGTGTGTGTGTGTGTGTGTGAGGCTCTCAACTCACTCAGAGCAACACAGACACAACCCCCCTCTCTCTCAGAACTACACTACCCAGAATGCTTAGCCTGACCAGCAAGGGCAGGCTGTAAGATCAACAGAGAGGTTTGGAGAGAGCTGGGGGACTTCTCCCTGCTTGTAGGGACAAGGCTTGTTTTGGGGAGGCCTGTGTGATTCGCTGCTGGTCCACCTTCTATTGCAACAGCTTGATAATGGGTTGAGGCTTGGAGCCGAGACTGACTCGTTTCTCAACGAACATGATTTGAAGAAGAAAAAAACAAGTCTATCAAAGCCAGGACCCCCAACCCTATCACGCCAAGCTATGCCTCCAGAAAATCTAACTTGAACACTGAAGAACAAAAAAAAAAAAACTTTGAAATAAATGAATGAATCATAGTGAAATGAAAACAAAAGGGAGAACAACCACTCGAACTTTAACCTTTTCCTTTCCAAGGGTCTGAACCAGGAAGCTCCGCCTATACTGCAAAAACCAGCCAATCCCAGCGCTGGCTGATATTTGATGAGTTTTATCATCTCTGTTTACTGTTACAGACTCATGTAGTAATGACGACACTGGTGTGACCCGTGACCTCACTTCCTGTTCCTGAGTTCTAGGGGGTGGGGCCATGTTAAACAGGAAGCTTGATAGGGGGAGGGAATAAGAGATGGAGACTCCTCCCCCGTGGACCATCAACCCTGCACGCTGTGGAAGAGGGGAAAACAGGCAGGGAAAGACGTGAGTCAAATGGACGGAGGAGAGAGAAGCAAAGGGATGGGGGAGGGGCCAAACAATCTCTCCAGTGTTTCTTCTATTGATTACTTGTTGTTCTTCAGACTTTGGAGCGTTGGTTGTTCTGTTGCATTCGCTCCGTCTCCTTCCATCTCCATGGAAACCTGCATGATTGGTTATCCACGTACGAGAGAGAGAGAGAGATGCTACGGCTACGAGAGGGACACAGGAGGCTTTCAAAGAAAACTTTGTTCTTTTGTTTGTTTTTTTTGAAGAAGTTTTCTTTTCTTTCTCTCTCTCTCTCTCTCTCTCTCTCTCTACGACAACAGGTCGTGGTTAGAAAAAGACATTGATTTTATGACCTAAAGCAGGTTTTGATAGACAACTATTTGACTTTTCTTTCTGCTGTTAGGGTTTGGAGCTCCATTTTGACAGCCCTAGGCTAGCGTGTTGACATAGGAGATTCAGAAGCTTCCCATGTGCATGGCTAAAGAATGAGAGCCCAGGAGCTCCTACAGAAATGATCAAATATATTGTTAACAATGATAGTCGAATGAATAATGATATCAATGTCAATGCAAAAATGATGATGACAAGAATGATGTTGATGATGACGATGTTGATGTTGATGTTGATGTTGATGACGATGATGATGATGATGATGATGATGAAGACGATGATGATGATGCAGCAATGATTGGTAGAACTGTTGCTGTAGATCTGTTGTCATGGTTTTTTTAGTCTGTTGTTTCCATCTTGTTTCCATTCTTTTTTTCTTTTTTTTTGGGAGTTTGTTTGTTTTCAAATAACTTTCTCCTGGTGTTCCCGGAAGCCTACATGCAACCCTCTTAAGTTGGGGGGGGGGGGGGGGTCGACGGATGCAACGTTTCCCCCTCCGACACTAAACTCTATGTCCGAGAGACGCCCCCCAGAGAGGCCTGGGGCTACATCAGAGAGCCTGCGAGGTGCTGTGGGTCGTGGTGGGGGAGGGGCAGGCACTCCGGTTGGTGCTTCACCATGCCACCGACCCAGGGTCCGTCTGAAGGGGGCACAAGAGAGAGTCGGACTGGAACGGGATATCTTCTGGTTTCCTTTGTCCTCAAGTAACAGTGACTGGAGGCTTGTGCCAAGCTGTATTCTCTTTTTTTATTTTTATTTTTTTTTATTTTGATGTTGATGCAGGAAAGAAAAGAATATCGCTTAGTGTTTATTCTCCCTTCTCCTCTATCATCTGTTCTCCCCCCTCTCTTCCCCTCTCCCTCTCTCTCTCTGTTGGACCCACCCTAACCCCACACACTAGCGTACTACCTAGGAGGCTGCAGAAAGCTGGTGGACTCAGCCTCTTGTATGTTCCATTGACTGTCTTCCTGTCCATCTGCGCTCCGCCAGCGCCCCCCCCCCCCCCCCCTCTCTCAGCTCAGGACAACCAGTAAACAGCCAAACTCCCACACACCCTATCACCCCCTCCACCCCTTCTCTGCCCCTCAGCCCTGACTAGTTAGCCCTAGCACTGGAGGCACAGCCAAACTCGCTGAGTACTCCTGCAACAACTCAATGGGATTGTTATGATTTCATCCATTTTATAATGACCACGGTTTCTCAATTATTATTATTGGAGATTTATTATTCCTGCTAAGATTATACGAATATAAATATAGATAAATAGAAATAATAGCGTAGATATATTAGATATGATAAGAATAATTGAAAGAATCAGAGAATTGAACTTTGCCCACTGTAGCTTTGGAGAGGTCCTGCTGTGGTGGTGTTGAAAGCTCCAGGGAAATCTTGCACTGTTTCATAGTAGCACCAGTAACCCTCTGTGACTATGCAGCCCTCCTCAGCACTCACGCTGTGATTCTTCAGAGGACAAACTTACAACAATGTCATAAATACTGTAAACCAACGGCGTGGACACGTCAGAGAATATGATTGATAGAAAAACAAGAAGACATGGCCTTTGCACAGTCACTCACAGAACAGATCGTCTCCTTCATCTCTTTCAATACTTCTCTTCTTTTCTCTCTCGCTCCCTCTTTCTTTGTTTCCCTCAAGCAGTATTTTGTCCTCTCTCCCTCTCTCCTTCTCTTCCTCTCTCTCCTTCCAGCCCACTAGATCAGCACAGCATACGGTAGTGTTCAATGGAGATGGGGTTGGCTGTTCAAAGGGACCGCCCCCCCCCAGCCTCACTCTCCTTCTCCCTGTCAGGGTGGTGGTGGTGGGGGGGGGGGGGGGGGGGGGGGGCCCACAGACTCTCCCATAGCCCATACAGAGCCACAGTGCCTTCTGTTTTCAGAGTCTCATTAAACACCCCACTCCCAGTTCCCCCCCTCCCCCCGTCCCCAGCCCCCACCATCACACGCTAACCCCCCTAGACTGTACTAGACTAAACCAACCACACTACGCCTTAAAAAGTCCCGGCAGATCCCATGCTATCTAGCGCTGGGGCCAGGAGAAGGGTTTATTAACAACGAGGCTTGTTAAGAAACGAGTGACGGCCATTTTGGGTTTAGCCGGACAGCCATCTTGGAGATCTTCCCTCAGTTTCCAAATGGTGTAGTGAGAGATTATAGAGGTGGAGTATATATATATAAAAAAAAAGGTTGTTTACTTCTCAGGTCCCTCTAGAAGTAGATAGGTAGATTTAGGACTTGGCACTTCTATAATAGTACTTCTAGGATTTGAGTCAGTGTATGGTGTTATCTGGCATGGGTTGCAATATTAGTACCCCTTTCCTTTTTCAATATCCCACGACACAGAGTCTGACCCTCATCCCCCCATACATTACCTGCCTGAAAGAAAATAAAACCACTCTTGCACTTGGCACAGTAATGTGTCTACTAACTAGGCAGGAAACTATAACTCCATTTTGGCTCTGCAACAACACATGCTTGTCCAGAATTGTAACTATGGATCCAAAATGGCTGACACACAACCATGCCCTTATATGAAAGCATGTTGTGTGCGTGCTCTCCAAAAAAAATAGATCATTAAAGCTAACCATTATTTTCCTGGTTACTTTCATCGATGATTTAAAAGAGAGGGGTTGCAAAGTCCTTTTGCTCCATCATTCATCTACTCCTTATGTTCTCCCTTTCCATTGTTTTGTTATAATTCTCTTGCTTATAACAAATTCACCAGTTGGTGTTTTTCTCCAATTGTTACTAATCTATATTTCCTGTGACAACAGGCATCCACTGAAAAGCACGACCCATTCACTCTATTGTGGTACGTCTGTGAAACTGTCAGCTGGGGTGAAACTCTGTCAGCTGTGATCATTCACTCTATTGTGGTACGTCTGTGAAGCTCTGTCAGCTGGTCAGTTGTGAGGCTATGTGTTGAAACACGAATAAGGGCTCTCTTTAACTAAACATAGGTTTGAAAATGTACAGTATTTCTGCCAAACGTTGTGCGTATGTAGCTAAAGCCACACCATGGTTTCCCTTTGTACAGCACTAGTTGTGTGCATGCATAAGGGGTTAAGGGTTAAGGGTTAAGGGTGGCTCAAAGGGGCCAGGGTGGGCTTAGGGGGGGTAGAATGGATGTGCCAGAGAGTTCGGGGGAGGGGGGGGGGGGGTG
>JAPMUY010005444.1:35000-37500 GCA_026901105.3 Galaxias olidus
GAAGAAGACTCCTGTGTAGTCTCATCCCCCCTCGCTGGCTCCTAGAGGCATATAGTTTGCTTATAGACACGGCCATTATCCTCTTGGCTTCAGTGTTCACGTCCATTGTGCAGGTAGTCATCCTTTCGTAATTACGCACAATTGACACAGCAACGGAATAACTTTAACCAAAAGCTATACAGTTTTTGTTCAGTCTAAGAACTTTTGTGTGTTATTTGTGTTGGCTAGGTTTGTAACCCTCTTGACTTCAGTAGCAGAACACGGTAATGGGCGCTTGAGCGTAGTAGGGCGGTGTTATATTTCCCCTCTGACGTAATGGTTCTTCATTCCTCAGATAGGCCCCGCCCAGACCTGTCGGACTGGAGCTTCACAACACAAGGTTGTCTTGCCTACCAAATTTCTTTGTAATTGTTGAACTATTTTTTAGATCTCTTATTTTTCTCTTCGGTAGAGGCCTTCAAGTCTATTATTCTAAATCTACTGTTCCTAATAATACGACTGATATATAGGTCTATGTGTCATTGTTCATTGTGGCCAAATCTGTAGGTGATTAGGACTATTCATTAAATTAATCCCATCAACTCTTAGTTTTAAATCAAATGCCTGCTAGTTTTCTTCAGACGGTTTTAATTTAGACAGTTGGGTAATTACAAGGCTGCTCCATTAGACCGCTCATTGTTCCGTTTAAGTTATTTAACACAACGTACTACTGTAACTTCGTTTAGCTTGGAAAAACAGTTGGGCGGAAAACAATGCAGTGTGTAAGAAAACAGTTCAGATATTTTTACATATTTTATATTTTTATTATATGTTTACAGCGCTGAACCCGTTCGGCCATTCTCAGAAATTGCGTAGGTGGAGGAAGAAGTGTGTCCAGAGTGGTTTCTAGGGAGTTTTCATACTGGCTTGTTTTCTTTCTTCTTTTCTTTTTTTTTTCTCCCCCTCGCTCTATCGTCATTATCAACCCCTAAGCCTATATATGGCTTATCCGGCGAGTTCCTTGGGGACGCGCAGTGGAAAAGCCATGACGTGAACGCGCAACCGCAGCACACTTCCCCCAGCGCTAGAGGCAGCGGTGGTTTCGTCATTGTAGTACCATATAAGGAGTTGTCACCGGTCAAGAGCCACCTTCGGGGTTTGCACAGAAGACACGGGTAACTTGGAACTGGAAGCGACACAAACGGGGTCAAGGGGCAACTGTCAGTCCTCAGCGCGGTAAAACAACGGAGCATATTCCATAAATAGAAACGGGAAATCTGTGACTCAGAAATGGTAGGAATTAGAAAGCACTTATAATGTTCCGTCTCCTATACCATGTAAAGTACGGATGCCCTTATCGCTTAATCAAATATATTTCGTTTTTACTTTATGACCCCCCAAAAAAAGCCTACACTGTGGAGTTGGATTCAACATAACCGCCCTAATAATAAGAGTTGTAAAACATGTTTGAAACGGTTTTAGGTCTATTTCTGTCACCACAGATGGTTACGCAATCACCTACATCCAATATCCCTCTTTATGCCCCCTATATCTGTGGGTGAGAGTGTAATGACGTTTGAACAGAGCTGTTATTTTTATACAGGGTAAGGGGGCAGGGTAGTGTGGGGAGGAAATGAGACAGAAGTGACTCAAGAGATAAAGAATGAAGGATTGCGGGGAATATACAAAAATAATGAATAGACAATATTATGAATGATAGAGAAGGAGATTTTTGGCGATGAGAAATTTGGTTAGGGAGATGCGGAGAGACTGAAGCCTCGGACAACCTCCTATGAAATGTTTTCATAAATACCAATATCTCTCTTTTTAATGGATAGCCATCTTCATTTAGTCGATTTTAATTCATTGTACTGAATACAGAATAAAGTCTGCCAAAATACAGTTGCAACAGTAAATAGGAATTGAAGGCTATTTACGCACTGGTAGACGTCACACGCCAGTTAACACTGCGCATGCGTCTGGCAGAAGAAGTTAGGAAAACCGAAATGTCGCTTGAGGACCCGTTCTTCGTAGTGAAGGGGTAAATTACTTTTACAGAAAAATCAGAACAGAGACATTTGTTGACGCTTTAAGTGAAAAACAAAGCAAAACGTTGTTATTTGTGGATAATGTCGTATGAGAACGCAGAGGTTAAAAGTTAGAAGTCCATTGCATGTTAGCTTTTTTGCTATCACCAGCTAACGTTATTTAGCATTGAAGCTACATCCTAGGCTAAACTAACAGGCATCGCACACAGCCTGTTGACAGTTGCGGGGTCCCGCTAGACTCTGCCTCGAAGTGCCGCTGAACTTGAAGTGTGTGTTCGTAACGTTAGATCGTCAGTTTAACTGGTAGATAAAGGTTTTTACAGCCAAGCAGTTATCGTAATGTTGTGAACTAGCGAAAGGGCGTGAAATGTAAACACGGATTTGTTTACCTATGTTTTGGTCAAGCGACCAGCCTGAGCATAAGTTTGACTGCAAGGTCTTACTTCCTGGACGGTTAAGCTTTGGTAACTCTA
>JAPMUY010005445.1:0-39325 GCA_026901105.3 Galaxias olidus
TGAAAAGCAGTGCGCAACCTTCGATCTCTTTGTTTATACTTTCGCATTAAAAGACTATTGTTTGTAATTAAAAACGACATTGCTTGTTTTAAAAAATTGAATTGCCACTGTTATTTTTTCAGTTTCTGTTGTTTCTTTTTATGTTTTGCTTGAAGGCTACATGCCACTGTTGTTTTTCGTAGTGTTTTTAAAAAATGAGTGTATGTTGAAGTATATGGGATTTAATTCATTGTTTCGTTTTTTACCATGATATCGAATTGGGTATTGAGAATCGTGGCATTTCACTGGTATTGGTATCGTCTACTAAATTTCTAGTATTGTGACATTCCTAGTCTGAAGGGAGACACATGGTAAGCCGTTTAACATTTAATCTGCATTTATTACATCCAAAATACACTTTCATATGTCATTATCTTCCATTTTGATATCACGTTTCAGTTGTTTGATATCTTTTTTCTGAATTCGGATCTCATTATTTTTAACATAACCACCTCTCATAGTTTGATATCAACATATGACGTTGATTTGTTTATCATTGGAGGAAGAGTGGCACACATAAAGGAGCGAAAACCATCAATTGAATTCCATTGTGGTGATAGATCACTATTAACAGCTCCTCAGATATAAAATAGTTTTTAAAACAGCTTTAAGCATAACCAATCTGATCAGATCAGCCACATGCAAAGATATTTTGATGACACTGCTATTGTTAGTTAACATTATGTAACATTTCTATCATTATCTCATTGATGAACTTGTTAACTGGTGTTTTAAGAACTATTTACACCTCAATGTCAACAAACATCAAATACGTAATAGTAGATTTTACAACTATTCCAATTGAAATCAAAGGACTTGTAATTGAAAGAGGGAAATTATCAAAATGCATGGGCGTTATCACTGACAGCAGACTTGATTGAAATGTCAATTTAAATTCAGTTTTTTTAAAAAGCCCAGTCACATCACACCAGTCACATCACAGCAAGTCCAGTGACCACATCACCCCAACACTCATCCAACTACACTGGCTCCCTGTTCAATACCTCATTCAATTCAAAACTCTCCTGCTCACCTTCAAAGCCCTCCATAATCTGGCCCCTACATATATATCTGACCTCCTTCAGGACTATACCCTCTCTCGTTTCCTGTGCTCCTCATCGTCTCCCCCCTCACAACTCAGCATTGTGGGTGCTAGGGCTTTCAGCTGTTCTGCACCCAGGCTCTGGAAATGCCTTCCCCCATTTATCCGACCGTCTGACACTTTATCATCCTTCAAGTCTCAACTAAAAACTCACTTATTCAAATTGGCTTACTCACCGTAATTGCTCCCTTGTACTGTGCCCTGTCTCCCGTTGTTTATCAGTGTTTTCACTAATGTGCCATTATGGTTTCCATTGTTGTTTCCTACCCTACACCCCCTTTTGTATTGTTACTCTGTTGCTGAATTACTTTTCTTTTATATCTCATTTTCATTCATATTGTATGTATATTGTAATTGTAATATTTACTGTAATGTGACCTTGAGTGTCTTGAAAGGTGCCCTCAAATGAAATGTATTATTATTATTATTATTATTATTATTATTATTATTATTAATATCCTTTGATAGTCATAGTACTGTTTGCAGTGTGTTGCCCTCATTCGATATCAATCCAAGTCCATTTATTTTAGTGATGGAACCTTGATCTTCTGTACTGCTACATTGGGTGTCACGTTGGTAAGCTCCGCCAATTTGGGACCAAAGACCAGTCTGCCTATAGCAGGAACACAGAGGTGGCAGCTTGCAACGCAGTCACAGCTTGGTTGGTTGGTGCACTCACAGGTGCACTCACAGACACACTCACCCAAAGATGCTACTTAGTCCAAATCATTCAGGGCCAGCATGGAAAGATGGGATAATATTTTGTCACACATCTGTAGTTGCATTGGTATTGTTGCAGTATGTAGTATTGTTGTATCAGCGTAATTATTATTGTTGCAGTTGATGAAATCAGGATTATCAACGTGGTGACTGCAATCATTATAATGTAATTAACGATTTTGGTTGCTGTAACCTTCGTTACAATTATTGATGTTTTAATCATTGTTAAAATCATCTTCATAACTGTTGCAATTCAATTGCCATTTTGGTTGTGATTGTTGACATCATCCTTATCACAATCATTGTGTTCATAACAATCCTCGCTGTGATTGAGGTTGTATTTTTCTCCATTGTCGATGCAATCATACTCGATAACATCATGGTCACTGTAATCATCCTCATCCTCATTATCCTCGTCTTTTTCACTGGTTTATTATGATTAGAAATCAAAATGCTTTGTCACTTTTGTCTATGCAATTCAATAGCTAATCTATGAATTTATCTACACAGAACAGCATCTAGGCTTTTTAGATGTATTCTTATGACAATGACTTGATTCATTTGTTGATTGGTTTGATCGAAAACTCGCACTCTTGCATGTACCAGCTTGGTAAGTGATGCATGCTAGTTTACCACAGCGCCCCCATGAGGTTGTAAAATATATAACCCGCTAAGGTAAAATAGTGTTGACCAGTAGGCTAAGTTGCACTATAGATATTCCATTTTCAAGGGTTTGTTTTAGATATATGTCTAGAGAGATAGTCCATCCCATCAGATCTCCGTGCCACTGGGCTGCTAAGAGATGGAATGTCAGCAGACTCACACTAGGACAAAGCAATGGAGTCTCCTGTCATCACTCTTGAGCCTGGACACCTCACCCTCCTCCCTCACTCTCTCTCTCTCTCTCTCTCTCTCTCTCTCTCGCGCTCTCTCTCTCTCCCAATCTCTGATATTTTACTCATCGCGTCTGTCTTTAGTTCTCCTTCCTGTAGTCTCTACTGGCCATATACAGCCTTTGTAAAAATGTCTCTAGACTAACAAAGGGACACACGGTGACGAGAGAGAGCCTATAGGCCTACAGTAGAGCTGACACGCACCTTCCTCTGACAGATGATAAACAGCCACTTCCCTCGCCATTACCGATGAGTCATCAGGATATTTGACATAGCAAGGGAGAAACCTTAGGTCTTTCTTCCTTCAATCTATGCCTCCGACCCCTTCTAGGCTCTCAGGTCACCAACAGTAAGTGATGGGCACACACTCAAGAGTGTGCATGCACAAACTATGTAAGGGGGTGGACAGATACACAATGCACACACGCATGCGTGCACACACACACACACACACACACACACTGGTGTAGCATCAGTTAAATTGCACATTGTCTGTGCTGTCTGCCTAGGTGGGAGCAATGATTGGGCTGGATCATAAGTTACTGTTGAGAAGGTGTGCATACTTTGGTGTGTGTGTGTGTGTGTGTGTGTGTCCATGCGTGTCGGGCTTTGAAATTATTGATTGTACTTGGACTAACAAGTGGGATCTGGTCGGCACTGCAGAGGCTTAGCTCTGACTGACAGGCCACAATGCATACACACACACACACACACACACACACACACCTGGGAGCAGGGTGACCTCCAGCCCAATAGCTAACAGTGTGAATATGCCTGCAGGGTAGACTGGGACAAGACAGATACTGAGATCTCACTGAAGGTGAGAGATGGGGGGGGTGATAGGTGATAGGGAGAGAGGGCGGCGGGAAGTGTGATAGAGCGTCAGAGGCAGAAAGAAAGAAAAGGTGTTGGGATTTAAGGGAAAGAAAAGAGGAGGGACACGGGGCAAGTTAGTTGATGAAATGTGTTTGTTTTCAAATCACTACTACTGTCAAAACCATGAAATAGGAAAGCAACTGATAAAAACGGCGCTATACAACGTCATGAATATAATGAATGATGCAATGAGGGAGGTGTGTGTGAACTTACCAGAAGGTATGAGAAACCAGAAGGTATGAGAAACCGGAAGGTATGAGAAACCAGAAGGTAGAGAGAAACCAGAAGGTAGAGAGAAACCACAAGGTAGAGAAACCAGAAGGTATGAGAAACCAGAAGGTAGAGAGAAACCAGAAGGTAGACAGAAACCAGAAGGTAGAGAGAAACCAGAAGGTAGAGAGAAACCAGAAGGTAGAGAGAAACCAGAAGGTAGACAGAAACCAGAAGGTATGAGAAACCAGAAGGTATGAGAAACCAGAAGGTAGACAGAAACCAGAAGGTAGAGAAACCAGAAGGTATGGGAAACCAGAAGGTATGAGAAACCAGAAGGTATGGGAAACCAGAAGGTATGAGAAACCAGAAGGTAGAGAGAAACCAGAAGGTATGAGAAACCAGAAGGTATGAGAAACCAGAAGGTAGACAGAAACCAGAAGGTATGGGAAACCAGAAGGTGGAGAGAAACCAGAAGGTAGACAGAAACCAGAAGGTAGAGAGAAACCAGAAGGTAGAGAGAAACCAGAAGGTAGAGAGAAACCAGAAGGTAGAGAGAAACCAGAAGGTAGACAGAAACCAGAAGGTATGAGAAACCAGAAGGTATGAGAAACCAGAAGGTCTGTCAAACAAAGAGGGTGCAATCACAACCTCACGAGGTGGTATGTTACACAATGTCCATTTCTATCTTTATTTATTAGGAAAATGCATATTAATTGGGAACTGCCATTATATAAAGGCCATTGCCTACAGTTTTTTGTTTCTTTCTTTCTTTCTTTCACCGTTATTTAACTAGGTAAGTCCAACTGAGAACTAGTTCTCTTTTGCAGTGGCGACCAGGGAGTACACGCAAACTCCACACAGAAAGGACCTGGATCGGCCGCGGTCCTTTCTACCTGTGAGGCATCAGTGCTAACCACCGTATTGTTACTGTGCAAACATCTGTATCTATCCCTGGTTGGAGCAGATGGTTATTCCTGTTCATATTCTACTACTTATTAACCGCTAGGCCTTTTCTCGGCAAATTAATGTATACCCGGTGAAGTCTGGCAAATACTTATTTATATGTATTTATATACTTACTTAATACTGTATATTAACCGATATTAAAACATTAAAAAAAAAAAACTTCAAAAGACAAAGACCTATTTCCCATAAACTTTTCTCAACTTATCAGCTAGTCTTACCGCACCTATTTATTGGGCAGTTTTAATTTACATTGCATTCATCTGAATTTACTCCCAAAAAAGAAAATATATTGGCCTAATATTTCTAATTTAGCACTATACCGACAACAGATGTTCTCATATTATGGACTTTAACCCAGAATGTCACTGATATGTTGTGCATCACATTTCTTATGATGGGTGGGTAGGCAGCTCGGTTTTGTCAGGATTCGAAGTGTAAAAACTACTACAGAAGTACCCTTAGCACCAGACACACCTACAGCTGCAACCACACAGCAACCTTACAGAAGGAAAATAATCAGAGAACGCACACATTCACTAGAAGAGGACCTTTAAGACAAGTTTCGATAGACCTGCAACGTGTTACATAATAGAGCTGTAGCATGTCATCTGTGTGTGTGTGCGTGTGTGTGTGCGTGCATGTGCGTGTGTGTGTGCGTGTGTGTGTGTGCCAGTACTGGGAGAATGAGGCCAGGAGCAGCTCTGCAGTGCAAATGAACTCAGCACCTTTTGTAGCAAGTACACCTGCTATCGGGAGCTTCCTTTCCCCCCTTTTCACATACTCTCTCTCTCCTCTCTCTTTTCCTTTTCCTCTGGTAGCATACATCACCTTTCCCTATCATACACACACCTTGTAGACAGCACCAGCAGATTGGGTCAGGAACAGAAATACCCTTTCCATGGCCATTACTCTATTGAGTCAAACGAACTCACTAAAACAGTTGATAACAGAAACAGATACTCCAATAAAGTAACGATAGACATTCATTTCCCATCATACATCCAAAGTACAGACAATACACTACAGAGGAGGACAAAAAAGTCAACGCATAGCCCTGTATCATTTTCAGACTTCATGCTAGCTAGGAAAAAGCAGACCTTCACAAGGGAATCAAAACAAGTACACAGAAACACATGCTTACACGGACAAACAGAATCTGACAATAAATACAGACCCTGATTTAAAAAAAAACTGTATTTCGGCAGGATCCTATGTGGCACACGTTATTTCAATTAGGCTCTGTCACCATCTGCAAAGCTTGTCTTTTCTGTTGCCAGTTCCTTTCGTATTATCCATCTGCATGTGATAGAACAACAGTAAAGTGTGATTAGTTCTTTGTATTGCAGGGCTAAAAAGTGTTAGAAGTGGTAGCAGAAGTTTACATCCAGTTTAGAAACTTGGTAGCAAAATATCATGTTTGGTAGCAAAATGATAATGACTCCAAAATTGCTTTAAATGTCGCCATACCTACCTGTGTTTGTTCTACTAAAACTCACGTTCTCAGTGGCGGCTCGTCATTAGGGGCCCAAAGAAGAATTTGTTTTTATAATAATACAAGGGAATTGTAAACTCAATCAAAAATAAATCACAAATCAATGTTCGCTTTGGCATTCCATTTATTGTAATTGCATTATTTGTGACAGAAATCTATCTAAAACATAATGTGACATTGAAAATTATATTTCTTTGTCACCATGTTAAAGGCGAGTTCTATTGACGTGTTTCTCTCGTGAGAATAACACCGCTCGTTATGCTTTTTGCAACATCTTATCTGCTTTTTGACAATCGACTGTTGTGCTTTTGTTCTCCGTGCGCGCACACAATGCCAGCTTGTACAAGCCTGGCTTGAGTTAACATTGACAGAAGACGGCTGAATTGTGTTAATGGAATGGCTTGAAGCTTAAGTGAAAGTTGACGTTTGTTCAAGCCAGGCTTTTTCTATTAAGCGCCGATTTCATTAGCACGGTTCATGGAATACCCCCCAGGTGAGGCGGCAGGAAAAAACATTTACAAAGACAAGGCAACGATTCGGAACCAAACATAACTCGAAGAACTAAACCAAGCCAGGGTTTCATTATTGTGTTGTATTTGTGTTTTAGTTACTCACCCAATGTTAGCGGGTCTAACGGACCCACAACGTTATTACGTTTTGAAAACTATAGCCTTAATGATTTATGTAAAAATACTTCAGAGATGTTTACTTTAATGTGATGACAAGCAATATACACAGTATATATGGCTAATATCTGCCATTTACTTCTACTAGATCACATTTATGAATAGAAGTGATATTCGTGTTTTGTGAAAGATGTGGTGTTCATGTTTGTGTTACTCACCCAATGTTTGCGGATACCCTTGGGTCCAGTGGACCCGAACACTACCTATGTAATAGAAATGTGTAGGGGTTGCACAGTGTGCACTCAATGAAAATGAATTATTTAACATGTTCCTCACAGAAAATGAGCCAAGGCCTATGAGTTTCAGGTTAAAAAAAGTATTAATTGCATCATTTTTATTTTAGTATACATTGAAAATGGGTCCCAGAGACCCAAACACCACACGAGGGTCAAATGCAAAACAAGGGCTAACCAAAGAAAACCTAAACAAGACTAACTGACTGTGCCAAAAAGTGGTTGCACAAAACCACTGCTATGCTAATTTAGAGCCCTGTATTGATAGAGGGGTCAAACTCCAATAGAAGACCCCTTTCTGTACTCATCACACTGATCAATTCTGATAACAAATGATGTCCCTTCTCAGTAGTATCTGTCATCATAAAAAAGGAGTGTGGAATAAAAGATTATTCCACATTCCTAAATCAATGGCTTTCTGTTGTTTACACATTTTCACAAGTAAAGCCGTTATTGCACTGTAGAACAGAATTACTGTAGCTATACATGAAATGTGATATATTTTATTCTAAGGGTTTTAAAGCATTACATGAGTTTGTTTAATCAGTGGCCAATTACAACTTGGTTCTCTATCCCATTGGGCGTCAAAGTTGTAATTATTTGGGAAGGGGAAACCGTTTTGAGCACTCCAGAGCTTCCAAAGCAATTATGAATTAATTACAAGCAGATATTCCAATGCATTTGCTTTGAGAGAAGTGAACTAAACATGCATTCGTCTGTGACATTCCAAAACCCTTCAGCTTCCCAACCTTAATAGCAAGAAATCACTTTTGAATGCAGCCTTAATGACACTCAAGTCTATGAAGGACAACGGGACAAGGAGTCAGTTAGAAAAGTCATGTAGAGGACTATAGCCAAGGGCCAAAATAATTGTAATGCCTTGGTTTTTTTGATCTGACAAACAAACAGCTCTTCCACATCCTTATCTGTCCACTGCAAATTTTGGCAAATATATAAAAAATATTTAAAAAATATATATCATTTTGTCTGCATATTTCAACTAAAGACACTGATTTCACTGATTTGAAGCAAAACCACTGCTTTTAATACAAGAACCTGGGCCTTTCTTAGAACACACCTCCGACCAGACCTTTCTTAGAACACACCTCCGACCAGGGCCTTTCAAGAACACACCTACGACCAGGGCTTTTCTTAGAACACACCTCCAACCAGACCTGTGTAAATAATAGATATCTTTCTGGTCGCACTGGCCTTTATGAAACATTTATTGTATCTAACACTTTGTCTGCATGTGTATAAACGTGTAGTAAAATGTTCAGATGAAATCAGCATGCATGATTTATTTAGGAAAGAAATGGGGTGTTAAATATCGCAGGGTGTACTGGAGAAAGGTCTCCACAAAACATCTATCTAGTCCTAATCAGGAGTAATATGATTGAGACTATGATGACTAAACAAACACAAACACACACACACACACACACACACACACACACACACACACAAGGGGGCGAGAACTAGGGGTGCACAAGGTGCTGCAGCACCCTCAGGTTGACATGGACATGGGAACGAGGGTACGGCAGGTGCTGCAACAGCCCCAGGTTAAAACGCTTGCTGAGCTGTCAGAACAAAGATGTTAGCCTTAAGAAAATTTCTGCTGTTGTCGTGAGTTTTCAGAATCGCATGGTTCTAAAGTAGGCCTAGTCGTGCTGCCGTGGGCTTTTGACTGCACAGTGCCGACTACAGCAACTAAAATACTTACATTCTTGTTTTATATAGTATACAATACATGTTTGTGTAACGTTCATAAGGTAATGCAACTTTCCTTAAAAGTTATTGTAAGCTAGACTTCAAACAAAAAACATAATAATAATATATACATATATTACATTATATTCCATACATTGATTTCCTCATTTGCAAAACAAGTTTTTTTTGTTGCTTGCATGGCTTTTCAGCACCAACACTACAAAAATCATTCCCGGGCCACTGCAAGCACACACACACACACACACACCACAGGCATGATGTTTTGGTACCAGGAAACATCAACATGACTAACATAAATACCACAAATCTCATCTGAAAGCAGCTTCTTTCACAAAATGGTTTGATAAAGCACTCCATCAGAGTGGAAGGAAGAAGTGAGGGGGAAAACTTCTTTCATGTTGTGATGAAGAGAAAAGATGGTGAAAAGATGGAAGATTAGAAAGAGAAGGCACAGGAATGGGAAAGGTAAAACAAGAAAAATAAACAGAGGTTAAGGAGGAAAAGTATTACAGATATATTGAGTGTGATTGTGTTTACTCAAGTGTGGGAGTGTCTCTACTTCTATTTGTATGTTTGTTCGTGTATGGGGGGCGGGGGGGGGGGGGGGCGGGGGGTAGGCGGAGGCAGTCAGAGTTGCCAGGATACTCAGTATGCAGAGGACGACCCATCTTCTGCAGCCATATTAAAATAGACCTCAGATCCTCTAGAGTTTTCCCCCTCACTTCTTCCTTCCACTCTGTTCTCTTCCCTCCATCCCTAACCTCTCTTTATTCCTCTCTACTCTCTGTCTTCTGACCTTTTCTATCTCTCTCTTTCTTTATTTTGCCACCACACTCTCCCTTTTGTCTGTCTCTCACCCAGTCTTTCTCTCCATCTCTTTCCTTTCTCCTCCCTCCCTCTGTCCACACAGAATGGCCTTTAAGATCATTCGGCCAGCTCCTCCAGAGTCCTGCCAAACCTTCCTTGTTCACATAGCCAGGATAGAGAGCAGAACTGTGGAGAGACACGGGGAACCAACCGCCAAAACTGTAGGGATCTGGGTCACCTATTCACACATCCAGCAAGATTAGCAAGCAGAGCTGCCGCTCACAATGAAAACAGGACTAACTTGTAAACATGTAGAATAAGGCAACTGGCTCGAAAACCAATTGAAACTATTTTGCCTGTATACAACTCTGCTGCTGTTTTGTTATAACAGTCACTGGACATTTCACATGTAATAGTACCTACACCTGTGTGGTGCGGTGCCTTACACTAAGATAGGTAGTTAACCAAATGAATTAGAATGTTCTGCTGAGCTAGAGGGCGGGGATGGGTAGGGATAGCACCAAGGCCAGCCTTTAAAAGCATGCCAACTAAAAACAACACTGGAACATGACAGGGACTCTTTTTTTTTATTCAACTGTTATGTTCAGCCTAGTTTCCACTTCACAGTCTATCAGAGTAAGTTGATACTTGTTCAATCTTTTGACTTCTCTAGTTCACTATGAAATCCGATTATCTAATTATTATTGCATAATTAGATTATTGGAGCTTTACACACACCTCTAGTTGCTTTTAGAGATAGTTTTTCTGAAATGCACTAGTTTTTTATATAAATACTTGCTATGTAATCTACTGTATGTTGTTGGTATAATTACTTGGCACATTTCTAATCTATAGAACACACATGGGTGATACTACATTTACATAGGTCTTCCTGCAAAGCACTACTCAAATGTTATTAGGTCTAATTTAAAAACTAATTGCAACAAAGTCTTTGCTCTCTGGGCCCCTTGACTTTGGGACAATCTATCAGAAAGTGGAACACTGACTAACTCAGTGTCTTCTTCCAAACATCTCCAAAAAAATACTTTCATGGCAACGCATTTTGCTGTCTAGACTTTTGTCTTTGTTCCGTAGTGGCACTAGGCAATGCCTGGCTTCTCTAACCATCCCTTAACAGTTTTATATTGGAAAGAAACTGGACTGGATCGTGTCCGGTGAAGTGGACTGTCTCACACTCACAATCTCTTTTGCTCTCTTTCTTTTCCCCTCTCTTTCATTCTCTCCCTCTTTTACATACACAAGCTGAAATAGACTTGTCCACAATCCTCAACAGTCTATCAGCAACCCTATTAACTTGGGCAATGAATCAAATCTCAGAGATTGGGAGAGAGAGAGAGAGAGACAGAGAAAGAGAGAGAGAGAGAGAGAGAGACAGAGAAAGAGAGAGAGAGAGAAGAATGGGAATCACTTCTACACAGAATTCTTGGAACAATGAACGGCAATTCAACTACTGAGTGCTGAGTACTATTTGATGAGTTAGTTCATTCACACCTGGCAATGTTTAGCGAAATAAAAGTAGACCACCTTATGCTGACATAAATAATCGACGCAGCTGTAACAATAATTTATCATGTAGTTGGAAGTTTGAAAGCTTTTCGGTTTCAGTTAAAGTCTAGATGTTGGTTGTATCAACTTTATATGTTTCACGTCATGTGATTGAAGAGCATTTACTGTAAGATAACTTTAACACTTAATTCATAACATTATTTTTGAAAGAAACTTTCAGTTTAGAGAGCGCATGTTTAAAAATGTATTTTGGTCATGGAACTCGTGAGTGTATAGCCTAGTTGTTCTTGACCGGGGTATCTCTGACTGTCAGTGTCACATAGTGAAATACTGAAGTGAAGCTTAGCAGGCAAGGGCACATAAACACGGAGGGCTTAGCAGCAGAGATAGTTAAAAACAACAATGTGTGACAGCTCTAGACATAAAAAGCAATGTTTTAAAAACAGTGTGCTAATAAAAATGTCAGTCCAGGCCCTTCATATGCACATATAGTGTTATTGAAGCTTTGTCAAAAGTAAAGTGTGTGCTTGTGTGTATGTGCGTGAAGCCCATGTATGATTGGCTTGTCTGTCTGGTGTGTGTGTGTGTGTGTGTGTGTGTGTGTGTGTGTGTGTGTGTGTGTGTGTGTGTCCCTGAGCTGCTCAGAAGGTGCTGATAGATGACATCTAATGTGTGTATTATAAAAGGGTGAGTGGTTCAAATGACTAATATGGGGGACATGCCGATAAACTAACCGGATGTAAACCACAAGAGGAACACCTAAATGAGAATAAGCCTTTATGACTAGCTTGAAAAACTACAGAAATGTGTTCTGCTTCTGCTTCATCACTGCTTCTGTCCACTAGTACACTAAGGGGGAAAGTGTCGTCAGTGTCATCGGTGTGTTGAGAGAGGGAGCAGAGGAGAGAGCATAAGTGAAGAGGGAGAAGGAGGAAGAAAATACAGCTGGAACAATGTCATGTGGCACCATGTTCTGTGCACCAAATCTACAATGATTCAGGGGGCTTCAATGCTTCGCACCTAACTGCAATCTACAGCCTATTTTCTCTCTTCCACACACACAGCCAAATGGGGTGAATACATTCCATGTGACCTATGCCATTGAGTTGTCAAGAGGACGCAGGTCCATTAAAGTAGTCTATTTTAGTAACATTGCAACATAAGTTAGCATTTTATTGATTATGTTTCATTGACAGCTGTCATAGTGTATCTCAAAAACAGCTCTACTTCTGCATTTTGATGAAAAGGAGGTCATGCTAATGGCTAATATTTCCACCCCTTAGGGCCACTGAAGCAGTGCTGCCATATGCAGAAATCTATTAGTCAAGGGTACCAGAATATTTTAGGGAACTGAGCCATTTCATGTTTAGTAAACCAGCTTTGGTAATTATTTAGGACTTCATTTTCTGATAAAACTGTATGTTTTTCCCATCGTGATAGTTCAAATATCCACATACAACCATCGCATAAGAGTATAGCAATGCACACACACTAATCACTACCACACACCTGTTCAAAATCAAATATCAGCTCACAAGGGAGGGGGAGGTATTTATATGACTTGATGTCAAAGTTACTTTCTGTGCTTGTTGGAGGAGGTGATAGGAAATGCTCCCACCTCAACCCCAATTGCTACCTTGGGTTCAGGCTAATGTGTCCAAAAGGGGGATCAATGTATGTGTGCTCCTCGCCTCAGGATGCTGTCCCGGATATGTACAGCAGGGAGCTTCAGACCAAACCATGTCAAAACTAATATATTCATACTTAATAAAGGCTTAAAGACGGAGGGTTTGTCTGACTGAACCAATTCTTGATATGACAAGATTGCTCAAATTGATTTGATTCAGTAATGTACTGTACATTACCTGTGTCAATATGAGTGGACAGAGAAGTTAATGTATTATACTTTTTTATAAATAAAAAAATCAATAACATTATCTATTATTTACAGGGTCAATCATGCATGGTGTTTTCAGGTCAGCGGAAAGAGGCAAATATTTTTTATCTGCCCAAGGTCACTGGTCCAAAATGGGTGACCACTGACCACTGTCCTGGTTTAACATTATTATTATACCATCCAAGTAGTCAATGGACTATTTAGATGGTATAATAATAATAGTATACATGAATACATTATTATTATGATTATGATGATTATTATTATTACTATTATTATTAATAATAATAATAATAATAATAAGCATAATAATTATCATAATCATAGTAACAATAATTATTAATTAATAATAATAATAATAATAATAATAATAATAATTATTATTATTATTATTATTATTATAATATTATTATTATTATTATTATTATTTATATAATAATAATAATAATAATTATCCTCATAATACTACTAATAATAAAAATACATTATAAACATAATACATAATAATACATTATAAAAAAAGATCCAAGGCCTTGGATCTATTTTTAGAATGTACTGTACAATCTTCAACTTTAGGGAACGACACACATAGACAAATTAGAGCATGTAAATAATGTACCTTGCAACTATTTCACCGAGCTTGTATCCTGCCCTATGTCATTATTGGAATGTGGCATATTGGATGGAACTTTATGTCACAGTGACATTATTTTGCACTAAATTGATCACAAGCAGCCATAGATTAAAGCTGTTTATATTATCCAAAAATAAACCAAATAATTTGATCTATGGTATGTCTAACACAGTGAACTTACTTTTTCTTTAGAAAAACTTTTAACAACACTATATTGTTTTTTTGTGTGGTAAAATATATTTTGGGCAACTTGAATGCCTGTGTCATTCTCAAATTTCAATAATTCCTACATTGAGTTAAGGCAAACACGTGAGAGATTTGACGTTCTCTTGGTAGTATACGAAGACTGATTGGCTGATTACCAACAAAACCCTGATCGAACAGATTGTCTTACAGCCAGGCAGGCCAGTGGTCGTGCTGTGTGAGCTCCCAGCTTATGTGCTTCAAACTTTCAGCAAGGAATTCTATCATGTGGTGTGTGGCGTCATACTGTGAAAAGACCTATGTACAGTGTCTGCCCAGCTTTACCCTACAGTCATTAGCCGGCCAAGAAAGATCCAGACCGTAGGAAGAACCATAGGATCGAAATGTAGACATAAAAAGACTCCTAGCTGGCTTATTTAACCATATTAATAGTACATAGTCGTAGCCGTAGAAGTCGTAGAAATAAATAAATACACAAAGTAATATGTAGGCTATAGGACTTTACTGAACAATGTTTCAAACTGCTTTAACAGCAAAACAATTGATGTGTTTAAGATCTAACAATATGGTATATGCAATATGTTTAAAAAAACAAGACAAACTAAAATTAAATGAACCGAAAATAACAAATATTGCATAGACTGAGGCTAGTCTTGTTATTTGTAGAAGGCAGTTCCAAAGGGTACTGAAGGCAAAAGGCTCTGCTGCCCTTGTTTTCAATCTTAGCTTTAAAATATTGAGTGCTAATATTAGTTAATATGTTGAACTTACATTTTTAGAAACATTTATGGAAAATTTTAGCGGCCCAGTATCCAGCATACAGTATTATTTTATCCCAGTATCTCCATAATCTTTCACTTTTTGTCCATGCTTTAAAATGATCACAGCTGATGGTGAAAATTACTAGCCGGTATAGCGGGTTTTTACAGAGAGAATGCTAGAGAGCATTAAAGACCTTACGTCAGTGAAGCCTCCCATTAACCTAATGGAGTAAGCTAGTGATGAGAATGAATGGCTGCTGCTTAGAGCACTGAAATAGACTGACCAGCCATCGGAAGATGGATGGCAGTGTGTGAAACCAGCCGAAGTGTGACTGATGATAAAATGAACAGGTTCTTTCTGGTTGGGAGACCACTACTCTAGACAATATTGTCATCTGTTTCATTGTTTTTAATCTTACTTACATAATACATTATGAATTCAAAACAAATGGACCACATCTTTTGGTATATAAATTAATCGATATATGACTATAAGGGTTGTCATGTGGCATGTAGTGTCTATCACTATTTTAGGGGACCACTACTGCTGTTGTCTAGACAAGTGATGTTGACACAACAGTCTAGAAGTAAGTCTATCTATTTCTTGCTACAACCATGTTTCACAAAAAGGCGTACCTCTGGAGCTTTCAAGCGCTTGTGTGGTTAAATTGACACAGGGAGCTGTCCAGCAGTAGGGGTGCTGAGTGTCCTCAAGCTGACACTCTCCCTCATTCCCCTAACTAAACAACCTAATTTTAGAACCTACGATTAGAACACAGTGTATGTGTACCATTTGAATCCCCCTGGCTTGACTTGACTGATTCGTGTTTATAAATAGGTTTCATTTAACAACCAGTGAGAAGATTACCGTGCAGTACCTGCCAGGAAAATGGGCAGAATTGAGAGCAAAGCCCAGTAGTCATGGCACCCCTCATTCTTGACTGTTCCTTACAAAGAATAAACTGAATTGGCTTTTTGTTCTATCAAAATAGTTTCTTGAGGCTTTCCAGTGTCACGCCTCAGCCCCTGGCCTCCTTTTAGGTGCAAAGAGGTATTGAGAGACTGATTGTCTTTCCTCCTTTTGAAAAGAAGCTATTAGCTTATATCAGGCTATTTCTACAGCCTTCCACAGTTGTTGTCTAAATCATGCTGTGAATGCATGTTACCCAAATTTCCTGTGATGGGAACTAAAGCGCTTACAATACAAACCATAAAAGGAACAGTGGAGTGTGGTTCTTTTGTACTGCTGAACTTTACCTTTTCAAAATGAAAGCCTTCAAGTATTTTGTCATAACATTTTGCCGCAAAAACATTTTCAATACACCCATAGCCTAAATAGGCAATCAACAGGGCCTCGATTGTATCAGAAATTTCAGTAATGATCCTTCTGCAAGATCCTGGCTTGACAAAAATAACATACACCAATTATATGTGTAAAGAATAAGACAGACAGTACACACAGTAGTAAGCCTAATGTATTAAATAGTATGGTATGATATATGTTTATGTCTTGGTTAATTAGATCAGTACACTGTGAATTAAATTCAAGGCACACATATGCACATTAGAATAGACAATGTGATGCATTGTGAAATACCCAAACTTTGCTCTATAACTAAATATGAACTATTTGAAATTAATGAAAAACGGCTAAATACATTTGTGGATCTGTACCAATACACAAGGGGCTCGTTGGTCATCAAAATAACCCATGTCTAGGACCCAAGTGGCAGTTAGGCCTACATGTTCAACAGACAATATACTTTTTCGAGTGAAATTTTAGGCCTGTATAATAATTTAGAAATATGGTCTGTCAGCATTCAAAGTCCTGCTATATTTGAGCGTCGGAGGCTATATTTGAGTACAGATGGCTCAAAAAGCATACCCTTCAAGTCAATTTCACACAGACTCAACATGCGAATAACAGAAAACGCACAGACTTACATAGAGGAAATGTTTCTGAAAAGGTCTTCAATGCTGCCACTGTTATTTCCGTTGTTGCTCATGTCCTGCGCCAACAAGGGGAAGAATTTGCCGTTGTCTGATTTATTGCAATAGATCTCGGTAGGGGTGCAGGCACAGGTCGGGGGGCAATCCAACATGTTACTCAGGTAGTTCTGGAAGATGCCCAAGACAAACAACAACCTCCACCAGCATATCCGTGGCGAACTGAAATATACATCCATGATTTAAAGTTTTAAGAAAGACGGAATGAGATAATCCGTCCGTCCGTTTACGCTAAGTAAAGTTTGCGCGGCAAGCGCCTCAGTAGCCTACGAGTGATTGTACATTTGATATCGTCAGATTGATATCGATATAACAATAATTCACACAGAATAAACGGGGCTTGAGTGAGAGTATATAAATATTCCTTCAGAGTTGAAAAACGCTCTAGATCCGTAGTCCAAGTTTATTCTCTTTATTTGGCTTCATCGTTAAGGTCATCCCACCACGCACGATTCCATTAAACGTGCAGCTAGGGGGTTCTGTGTGGTTCTGAGCTCCTAACACTGAGGATAGTGCTGCATGCAAGCGAGAGAGGAAGAGAGAGACGAAGAGAGAGAGAACTAAAGACCCTCTATTCTGTATCCTCAAGTCCCACCTACTGGGCATAATAAAAACTGACTCAAAAGCGCGCATGCATGCGGGTGCAAAAACACAAAAAATTAAACCTGTCAATAATCTATTTACTTTTTTAAGGCCTTTTGATAAAATAATGTTCAGTCAATAATACTGTTGGTATGTCATTTAGCGACATTTCAAGCCTGTTGGTCTATTGCGCAGAAAGTGGAAACAAGTATTTTTTCATTAAAAATTGAACCATTTATAAATGCAACCTTAATCTAAAACCTGTTCGTTTCCTGCGCGATCTACCATATTCACAATGCTCTCTGATCACAAACATAATTTTAGTCCTTGGCATTTATGTACTTTGCCTTTATGTTTAGAGTGGGGGCTGGCTAGAGGGGTGCCAATCAACGAAAAACGCTTCGTAATCTAATTGAATGAACCAGCACCATCCATCCATCCATTTCCGCTGCTTATCCGTGGCCGGGTCGCAGTAGCAGCAGTGCAGGGTAGTCCAGACCTCCTTCTCCCCAGCAACGTTTTTCAGCTCCTCCTGGGGCGTTCCAAGGCGTTTCCAGGCCAGACGAGATATACAGTATAATCTCTCCGGCGTGTTCAAGGTCTACCCCGGGGTCTCCTAATAGTAGGGTGTGGCCGGAAACCTTCAAAGGAAGGCGCCCAAGAGGCATCCTAATCAGATGCCTGAACCACATCATCTGGCTCCTTTCGGCGCAAAGGAGCAGCGGCTCCTTACCCTATCTCTAAGGCTGAGCCCAGCCACCCTATGGAGGAAACTCATTTCAGCCACTTGTATTCATGACCTCATTCTTTCGGTCACTACCCAAAGCTCATGACCATAGGTGAGGGTTAGAACGTAGACCGTCTGGTAAATCGCGGGCTTCGCCTCTCGACCCAGCTCCTTCTTCACCACGACGGTCCAGTACTACGCCCGCATTACTGCTGACGCTGCGCTAATCCGCCTGTCAATCTCACGCTCCATTTTACCATCACTTGTGACCAAGACCCCGAGACACTTGAACTCCCTCACTTGGGGCAGCAACTCACTCCCAACCCGGAGAAAGCACTCTATCGTTTTCCGGCAGAGAACCATGGCCTCAGACTTGGAGGTGTCGACTCTCATCCCAACCGCTGCAAACCGCTCCAGGGCGTGCTGAAAGTCATGGGCTGAAGAAGCCAACAGAACCACATCATCTGCAAAGAGCAGAGAAGCAATTCTGAGGTCCCCAAACCGGGTGGCAGGTATAGGCGGGGACCTAGTGCTGACCCCTGGAATCGTAGACCAGCACAATTGTTAAGTGTTAGGTAGGCCTACCTCATTGTTAATTTGTTATGGATTCCTCCAGACCCTTGATGAGAGCTTTTAATTCCCCCAGGGTGATACAGTCCTGTATTTTTAGGTCTTTCTGAAGGAAATTCCAATTTGAAGGGGCAGAGAACATAAAGGCTCTCTTGCCTATCACAGTTCTCACCTTAGGAAGTTCAATTAAGAGAAGGTCATCAGCGCATAAGAGATACGTTGAGGAGACCTGCCATTCACTTGTAAATGAAGATAATATGAGACGGTTAAGTCCAGCAGAAAAAGAGGTCACTTTCCAAATGTTCTTAAAAGCGAAGCTTCCAGTAAAGACACAGAAGATCACATCAAGTGATGGACATTTGTGCGTCCCCTCTGTCTCTCAGCTCGCCAAGAAAACATGGGCAGAAAAGAGCAGCAAGGGCTCAGCCTGTTACACCCAAAAGTATGAAAAAATATGTTTAAATAGCCAACCCAGCAAACCAAATTCGGTCATGTATAATATATATATATATATATATACAGTGACTTGCAAAAGTATTCACCCCCCTTGGCTTGTTACTTATTTTGTTACATTACAACCTGAAATTTAAATGTTTTTTTAATCTGAATTTTATGTGATGGATCTGCACAAAATAGTCTAAGTTGGTGAAGTGAAATGAGAAAAAAATATATATTAAAAATTATTTTTAAAAATAAAAATCTGGAAATTGGCATGTGCATATGTATTCACCCCCTTCGCTATGAAGCCCCTCAAAAGTTCTGGTGCAACCAATTACCTTCAGAAGTAACATAATTAGTGAAATGAAGTCCACCTGTGTGTAATCTAAGTGTCACATGATCTGTCAGTATAAACACACCTTTTCTGAAAGGTCCCAGAGGCTGCAACACCACTAAGCAAGAGGCATCACACCATGAAGACCAAGGAGCTCTCCAAACAAGTCAGGGACAAAGTTGTTGAGAAGTACTAGTCAGGGTTGGGTTGTAAAAAAATATATCCAAATCTTTGATGATCCCCCGGAGCGCCATCAAATCCATCATCTTCAAATGGAAAGAACATGGTACCACAACAAACCTGCCAAGAGAGGGCCGCACACCAAAACTCACAGACCGGGCAAGGAGGGCATTAATCAGAGAGGCAGCACAGAGACCAAAGGTAACCCTAAAGGAGCTGCAGAGTTCCACAGCAGAGACTGGTGTATCTGCGCATGGGACCACAATAAGCCGTACACTCCATAGAGCTGGGCTTTATGGAAAAGTGGCCAGAAAAAAGCCATTGCTTAGTGTTAAAAATAAGAAGGCACGTTTTGAGTTTGCCAAAAGGCATGTGGGCGACTCCCCAAATGTATGGAGAAAGGTGCTCTGGTCAGATGAGACTAAAACTGAACTTTTCGGCCACCAAGGAAAACGCTATGTCTGGCGCAAACCCAACACATCCCATCACCCCAAGAACACCATCCCCACAGTGAAACATGGTGGTGGCAGCATCATGCTGTGGGGATGTTTTTCAGCAGCAGGGACTGGGAAACTGATTTGAGTTGAGGGAAAGATGGATGGTGCTAAATACAGGGCTTTTCTTGAGCAAAACCCCTGTTTCAGTCTGCCTGTGATTTGAGACTGGGGCGGAGGTTCACCTTCCAGCAAGACAATGACCCGAAGCATACTGCTAAAGCAACACTCGAGTGGTTTAAGGGGAAACATTTAAATGTGTTGGAATGGCCTAGTCAAAGCCCAGATCTCAATCCAATTGAGAATCTGTGGTCAGACTTGAAGATTGCTGTTCACAAGCGGAAACCATCCAACATGAAGGAGCTGGAGCAGTTTTGCCTTGAGGAATGGGCAAAAATCCCAGTGGCAAGATGTGGCAAGCTCATAGAGACTTATCCAAAGCGACTTGCAGCTGTAATTGCCGCAAAAGGTGGCTCTACAAAGTACTGACCTTAGGGGGGTGAATATTTATGCACGCTGAAGTTTTCTGTTATTTTGTCCTATTTGTTGTTTGCTTCACAATAAAAAAAAATCACATCTTCAAAGTTGTAGGCATGTTCTCTGGATGAAATGATGCAAACCTTCAAACAATCCATTCTAATTCCAGGTTGTGAGGCAACAAAACATGAAAAATGCCAAGGGGGGTGAATACTTTTGCAAGGCACTGTATATGTATAATATAATATTTTGTTATAACAACTAAATGTTGGAATGTTTATAGGTGTTGGAATTAGTGATCCACTGACTGATATAAGGCACAGTTCATGTTATTGTCATTCAATAAACCATTAATTGTTTAAGACTGTTTTTGTGTTGTTGTTGTAAAGATCTGATCAGGAGAATGTAGGCATCTAGTAACAATATAGATGAGAGTCTCACTGTTGATAGAGTACAGTACATAAAACAGCCCTGTGGGGTGGTATCCTTGGCACTCAGCTCATGAATTGTTTTGGAAATGATATTTTCCATAATGATATACCATTAACGTGACCTGTAAAGGGCAACAAAAAACATTACATTACATTCATTTAGCAGACGCTTTATCCAAAGCGACTTACAAAAAATAGTGCCTACAACAAGAGAAGGTAAAAAAAATACAAGTCAGGTAGATAAAATAAGTGCATCCCTGACTTAATCACCTAGATAAGAGCTAAGCAAGTGCTACATTAAACATCAGGATACAAAAAAGAACCATCGCAAACCAACTACAAACAATTCCTGAGTACAAACAATTACTTATTATATTAAGTAGAAGTGCTAGGTAGATGCAACGTCACATTTAAGAGCCGAAGTGCAGTCGAAACTAGTGAGTCTTTAAATTTCGGCGGAAAGTGTTCAAAGACGTTGCAGTCCTAATGTTCGTGGGGAGGTCATTCCAGAAGAATAGAATAGAGAATAGAATAGAATGCCTTTATTGTCATTATACACAGGTACAATGAGATTAAGCAACCACCAAACAGTGCAGTACAGATTAAAACAGGAATAAGATAAGATAAAATAAAATAAATAAAAGTATAAAATAAGATAAGATAAGATGGGTACGTAGTCCCGATAAAAATATATCCACATGTCTATGTACATTGCAGTAAGAAAATATCTAAATCTATGTATGAAATTCACAGCTAAAAAATACGTCTATACAGGTATTGCACGGAATTAACAGGTATTGCACGGAATTAAATAAATATACCTATATGACTATTGCACAGGGGTTACAAATTTGAGTTCAGCAGGGTTATTGCCTGGGGGAAGAAGCTGTTTTTAAATCTGTTTGTTCTGGTCTTGAGGCACCTGTAGCGCCTCCCGGAGGGCAGCAGGGCAAACAGACCAGAGCTAGGGTGAGAGCTGTCCTTTTGGATATTTTTGGCTTGCAGAGGCAGCGAGAGGTGTAGATGTCCGTTAGGGAAGGAGAGAGCAGCCGATGGTCTTTTGTGCTGTCTTTATGACTCTCTGTATCCTCCCCTTGTCTGCTACAGAGCAGCTGCCATACCACACTGTGATGCAGTATGTCAGCAGGCTCTCGATTGATGAACGGTAGAAGGTCAGCAGTAAGGTGGAAAGCTTGTGCTTCCTGAGGATTCTCAGGAAGTGTAGCCGCAGCTGAGCCTTCTTGATGATGGCGGTGACGTTCTCTGTCCAGGAGATGGTGGCCGAGATAGTCACGCCCAGAAACTTGATGGTGCGAACACGCTCCACACTCTCGCCGTTGATGTAGAGGGGGGCTGGGTCCGTGCGGTGCCTCCTGAAGTCAATGATGATCTCCTTGGTTTTCTTGGTGTTTAGAACAAGATTGTTCTCAGAGCACCAAGCAACCAGCTTCAGGACCTCCTCTCTGTAGGCCGCCTCATCAGCCCTGGAGATGAGACCGACCACCATCGTCCGCAAACTTGACGAAGAGGTTGTGCAGTCTTGGGTGTAGAGGCAGTGCAGGAGGGCTCAGCACGCACCCCTGTGGGGAGCCGCTGCTCAGCGTGCGGGTTGAGGAGAGGTGGGGGCCAAGTCTCACAGTCTGGGGTCGGGACGTTAGGAAGTCCTTTATCCAGGCACATGTGAGAGGGGGTGGCCAATGGTGTCCAGTTTGTAGCATAACCTGTCCGGTATTATTGTATTGAAGGCTGAACTGTAATCCACAAAGAGCATCTGGACGTATCTCTGCTGCTGCTCCAGGTGTTCCAGCGCAGAGTGAAGAGCTATGGCTAGGTGGATCTGTTAGCACGGTATGCAAACTGGTGGGAGTCAAAGTCTGGGGGGAGATGGTCCTTGATGTGCTGCAGAACGAGTCTCTCAAAGCACTTCATAATCACCGGGGTGAGTGCCACTGGTCGGTAATCATTCAGGCTGGTGATGGGAGACTTCTTCGGCACCGGGATTATTGTGGATGATTTGAGGCAGGGTGGGATGATTGCCTGGGCCAGAGAGAGGTTGAAGATCCTGGTAAAGGTGGGGGCGAGCTGGTGAGCGCATGCTCTGAGCACCCTACCTGAACTCTGGGCCGGTAGCCTTCTTTGTGTTGACTGTCTGGAGCACCCGCCTGACGTCGTGCTCCTGAACAGTGAGTGGGGTGGTGCTGATGCGGGGGCAGGGTGGGCGTGGGGTATTGTGGGAGCAGGGTGGGGGAGGGGGAGTGGCTGGAGCAGATGCGTGCTGCTGAGATGTTTCAAAGCGGGCAAAGAAGCCGTTTAGCTCTTCTGCCAGAGCAGCACTTTGAGCCCCCGTTGACGCCTCGCCTCCTCTGAAGTTGGTGATGTCCTGGATGCCCTGCCACACCTCTCGAATGTTTCTGCTGGACAGGTGGGACTCTATGTGCCTCCTGTGGTCTGCCTTAGCTGTTTTTGTACCTCTCCTCAGGTCAGCTCGAGCAGCACTGTAGAGTGCTCTGTCTCCTGACCTGAAGGCAGCATCACGGGCCCTGAGGAGTGCACGGACCTGGGGGGTCATCCAGGGTTTCTGGTTGGGGAAAACCCTGATGGTTTTGTCCATGGTCACATTCCCGATACAAAACTTAATATAGTCTAGTACCGTTCCTGTGAGTGTCCCCAGGTCCTGTTGTTCAAATATGTCCCAGTCTGTCTGTTGAAAACAGTCTTTGACAGTGCATCTTCAGGCCAGGCTGTGATGGTTTTTGAAGTGGGCTTGGCTACGTTTGAGGGGGGTGTAGGCTGGGGGGAGCAGGAGGGAAAGATGGTCTGATTGTCCACCACTGAGGGACAAGGACAGAGAAAAGTTGTGAACCGGGTGCCGGGCTGCCCTTTCCACGGAGTGAGGGGGCAACAAGGCGACATCCAGTGGCAGGGTCTGAGCATCAACTGTAGGTAGGAGGGTGCAGTTACGGTTATCGGCCGAAAAGCTAGGACAAGTGACTTGAATTTGATGCGTGCTGCTACCGGCAACGAGTGCAGTGTGTGAAGTAGAGGAGTAGTGTGAGTTAACTTAGGGAGGTTGAAGACCAAACAAGCGGCTGGATAAAAACTACATAACACAAAGCACACAAATTAACAATTGACCCACTGTTTTCAATCACATCACTTGGGTACTTTTGTATGGAATTAGATTGCTATCAATAATCAGATAAATGCAAAACAATTCACAAATGTATTTCCTGATTTATATATTAATGGTGTGATTCACAAATAAATTCACAAATAGTTATTTGTGATTTATATAAAAGTGACGCTGGTCACAAACAAATGCATATCAATTCACAAATGGATTTTGAGATAAAATGGCATAGTTCACACAAATATGTTTAGGTTTAAACAAATGTGAAAAAATCCCAAAGCTGTTACATTTATTTGAAACCTGCCGAATCTGCATTTGTGAAGTGCCTAACATTTGTGGATCAAGTCGCATTCGTGTGTGGATTTATGAGAGCTTCTTAGGGCTGTGGAATAAATAAAAAAAAGTTGATTCCTGATTCCAATGATGGTGGAAAAAAGTAGGAATATTCTAAGGTTGTTTTGCGTCGGCTGGTGGAGCTAAAAGCATGGAATGGAATAAAATAGAAATGGAATGGAGAAGTAAAGTAATAAAATACAACAACAAATTCAGTTCAGACAAAATAAAAATAAGGATATAATAAAAAGGAGGATAGGCTCATATAATAGTTACAAAAACATGTCTAGAAGTACCATCAATCTTTAACCATTTTGCCCATCTTGGAATTTGGAACTCTAATTGCAGTTATTATAAAAGATTTCATAATCTCTCAGTTTTATGAACAGGCAAAACAAATCAATTGCTAACTCTCTGTTTCACTTCCATTTCTGTTTTCACATTTTAACACAACTGATACTGGCCCTCTCCTGTCCTAGAAATATCAGCTCCAGCAGTCTCCAAAGACACAGAAACGGAATAGATTTAACAGCTCTAAGGAATTGATTCTTGGAATCGATTCCATCGACTCTCGTGATTAGGAATCGGTATCGACTCCATATTTTCAGCCCTAGGGCTTCTTGCCACAGCTTGACTCACAAATGCATTTTCTTCAAATGGGGAAGCTCTTGAGCCACTCAGATATGACTTTCCCCTTCAGCCAATCACGTACGTTTCTACGTACTTCATGTTTCTACCGGGAGGTTTCCGTGGAGGGAAATGTCTATATTTGATTTACGACTGCGACCTTTGGTGTGCAATCTGAGGCGATTTTTCATGGTAAGAGAAGTTATATTTATGATAAAACATTTTATATCACTTCACTGACTAAAACAATTTTGTCAGTCTTTATTTGTAGTGGTAAATATTTCTGAAAAGGTTCGCTACCCAAACAGCTAACGTTAAAGGTAGCTACGGTAGGCACCTCAGACAGTGAAAGTGTGATTCAATCCTGCTAGAAAAGTTTCTATTCCAGCATTGGCAACCATGGTCTACACAACAAAATCAACAACAATAAACGCAATAGAACACGTATAAATATCAGTGAAGTATTTCAGAGATGGAGAGAACTCCGAGATTGCATCGGCCACAATTTGTATTCGGAACTTGCGGTAATGGGGTTCTATTTAATGTCAAATTTATGCAACTGGCTTTTCGTTTATCATGGGCTTTATACATTGCGTTGGTGGTTGCTTAGCGTTTGTAGTTGCCTTTTGTGTTGGCTTGTACGATGTGTTGTTGCCTATTGCTTTGTGCAATGCATTTGTCGTTGCCTATTGCTTTGGCTTTGTAAAATGCGTTCCTCGTTGCCCATTGCGTTGTCATTTGAATTGACAATGCTGATAGTTACACACAGCCTTCCACCAGCTACAAGTTTACATCACTGTTGTTAGTTATGGCGTTCCATTAATGCAAAAATTATGCAACTGGCTTTGCGTTTGTCGTTGGCTTTTGGGTCGGCTTTATACATTGCGTTGGTCGTTGATTTGCGTTTGTAGTTGCCTATTACTTTCACTTTGTACAATGCATTTCTCGTTGCCTATTGCGTTGGCTTTGTACAATGTGTTTCTCATTGCCTATTGCATTGTTATTTGTATTGACTATGCTGATCGTTACACACAGCCTTCCATTAGCGATATGTTTCCATCGCTGTCTGTTACTTGCGACCTAGTCGACCGTTTGGGAGTTTAAATATTTCTCTCAGCATAGTCAATACAGAGGACAACGCAATAGGCAACGAGCAACGCAATGTATAAAGCCGACGCTATCGCCATCGACAAACGCAAAGCCAGTTGCATTATTTTGGCATTATCGGAACCTCATATGCCGTTGGATCGCTGCTGGTTGCCTCTGGCTCTGTTCAAGCCGAGCAACCTTGTGTTGCGCGCATATGAAGCGCGTGCATATGCCCGTGCTCGTCTGTTGGGAGGGGCTTAGGATAGGGAGCACTGCAGAAAGAGGGCTGTATTTTCAAATTCAGGCGTTTTGTTTTGCTTTTGCAGAGAACTGCCTACCCCACCTTTAATGGATATCAGCTATTCTCTAGCTAAAGAAAGAGCTGAGCTCCTTTGACTGAATTTTGTGGCAGTTTCTGTAAAACTAGACCAAAATGGGTTAGCTAGAAAGAATGTATATGTTATTTTAGCAGCATGTCAATACAATAGATATTTTTATAACATTTCGTCACATGTCACATCTAATGATAGAACCTAACCTATTATACTATAAAAAGTGTACAGAATATGTTAGAATATATTTGGCTTGCGGCTTCTCATTATTAAAATATGAAAGTATTGCCTGCATTAGGCCATTCTAGTTGGTCTACAGGCTTTAGGTTTACTCTAAAGATTTGAAGTAGCACACTGCTGTCTACTAATTGTGGCATATTTCCCTGTTGTAGGGATTCATGGAGCCAGAGACCAAAGTCCCCTGCCCTGGCTCTAAGGCGGAAAAGGCGGTGGACAATTGACAAGCTTAGGGTCATAGCAGAGAAGGACATGCACTATAAGGGCATGACTTCTCAGGAAGATAGTATCTCCTGGTTGTGAAAGTTCTGAAGTAGAGGAGGACATGGACTGTGATCTCCTGCTATGAACATCAGCAACGTAATACATGGTGGTCCAGTGTTAAATATTTATCTACAGTACCGCTAGTCTACCTTTTAACAAATATAAGTGTATAATATTTTATATATTTTTTCATGATATTCTGATATCTGGTATTGTCCATATTTAAATAAAGTGTTTTTATTGAACAAACATTGTACATTGTAAATAGCTGGCCGTGCCGAGAGCGGATATAGAAGGGGGGTGGCTCTGAGACGTCATTGCTCACCGTTAAGCCTTCTGGAGGTGTCGTGGGCTCAAATTAACTAAACATCTGGGTTGGAGTGTGCCCACTTGAAAACCCCAATGACATATCTGCTCTCAACCCAAGTCCATTCTAAAACAGTCTTTGAAGTGCTCATCTTGGAGTATAACATCCTATCCTGTGTGTATTATTACGACAGACTTGCTCACACAGATAGGACACACAGACCGACTCCAGTTGAATTGGCAGTGACTGGTCAGGGCACTGGAAGGAGGTTGCAGCATGTTTTTTGATGGTGGGAGGAAACCGGAGTACCCGGAGGAAACCCACACAAACACGAGGAGAACATGCAAACTCCACACAGAAAGGCCCTTGGCTGAGGTGGGGTATGAATCTAGGACCTTCTTGCTGTGACTGAGGCAACAGTGTTAACCACTGAGCTACCGTGCTGCCCAGCTAGTAATGTGTCGTTCATGAACGCTTCATTCATTTTGAACGAATCTTTAAAATGACTCGGGACTAACGAGTAGTCTCAGAGAGTGATTCGTTCATTTTGGTCACGCATGCGCAACAGTTGTGTCGAGTCAGTCGTTAAATTCGTTCAGCATGGGCTTAGTATAGGAAACAGAAATGAATAGTTCACCCCTCGACTGGGTCTTCGGGTCTGAGTCGTTTGTTCAATTTTCACGTGACAGCCCCATAGGCTCAGTATAGGAAAGAGAAACGAGTAGTTCACCCCTCAAAAGGGTCTTCGTGTCTGACTCGTTTGTTCAATTTTCATGTGATAGATAGGCTCGGCATAGAAAAGAGACATTTTTTGTTCGCCATGGTTATGTAGTAACGATTTCGCTATAGTTATGATTGACTCACTATGATAATTGAGTCCCCTAAAAGCAGTTGCAATATACTACTTTACTGAAACGTGATGTATTGTATTTAGCCAAAGAAATCTTGATATTGATGTAACCATTGGTGCAATATTGAAATAACTTTAAGATGTAGCCTATTGTTTTATTATCAGGTTGTCCTTGATAACGTTTTACACTTAGCAATAACGTGCTGTATACACACCCTTACACACTACAAAATAAAATATGTCAAATACAAATAAATTAGTAAAATCACACTATAGGCTACATCAAAATAACAATCACACTTTTGCTGAGTAGCAGTCACGTATAAAGTAAACGAAAGACTCGAAAGACAAGACAGGAAACAGAAATGAGTAGTTCATCCCTCGACTGGGTCTTAGTCGTTGGTTCAATTTTCACGTGACAGCCGCATAGGCTCAGTATAGGAAAAACCCTGAACTGGGTCTTCTGGCCTGAGTCGTTCGTTGTGTTCAGTTGCACATCTTAATTTTAAGCCTGGATTAGCTAAACTGGTTTAAACAAGGTTTAAAATAGGATTAGTATGTTCAGCCATGATGGATTCAGACAATGTAAACAAATTCACGATGTACGCTAAACAAATACAGAACTAAATAAATTGGCGTGCTACCCTGTGGTATTTCCTGAAATATCTTTTTGAATGAATGCCGTAACTGTTTACCACTAGAGCGCTTAACGCTATGTTTTGCTAATTACTTTGTGGGTAGCTAGCTAGCTGTTTATATAACGATTTGGCACATCAAAGAGGTTTTCAAAATGTGAAAAGATTCTGCTGAGTTGTCGGAAGAGTTTGGGGTGATAAGAGAGGACTGAAAGCAGCATGCTCGAGAACGGGACCCGGGCCCTCTGTCAGAGAAGTTAATGAATTTTTTTTTCATTTGATTTTAGCCGTGTTTTCAATAAAACTGAGGTATACCTAGCATAAACTCGATGGGTGGTTTAAATATAAATGCAAATCCAGGTTTAGACTAGGGTTAAAATAACTTGTGCAACAGACTTCATTTTAATCTAGATTTCAGTGGACATTAAATTGATATTGCCAAAGGGTTAAATTTAACCAGGATTAATTGTAAACCTAAATTAAACTAGGTTTAAAGTTTGGTGCTACAGGGTTAACAATTAAACCTTGATTTAATCTAGTTTAAGAGTTAATCCATGTTGGTGCAACCCAGTATACTTCAAGCGAAAGCAAAGTTTTCCTGTTCGCTTGGTTCTCTTTCGCTAATTCGCAGAGGCTGTGATGGTATGCTTGTTCGCTACTGATCTGAGTTTGCTGTAGCTTACACGCCAATACAGCAGGGGGAACCAAACATTCCGGATCGCAACAAAACATTCCGTTACGAGTTTTAAAAGTGTTTTATATTTTCGCTTTTACTTGAATTTGAATTCGACCTTAGGGTCTAAGTCTTTCGTTCACTTGTAACATGCCTGATTAAATTATGACTACGACCCCCCCCCCCCCCTTTTCTATGATCATAATATTTTACCAAATGTTAATCTAATAATATCTACTGTAGGCCTGCACTGCATCATGTAATTCTAAATAGTTAGGTCCCAAAATTATAAATGTATTTGGCAGTACTTCGAATGTGAGGTTTGGAAGTCACAAAAAAGCACATTTTAGTGCTTGAAGTGCTTGATTTTCATTTAACAATATGAACCTCGACAATGATGATAAAATGTATATACATCTAATCTAAATAGTCTCCCAGTTCCACTGCATACAATGTTTTTTTGTAAGAGCAGGGCACGCCAAGTCAGCACTAAGTTGGGAGTGTTTGTTTTGATTTCGTCTTGCTAGTAATAAGAAATATGTAAACCACCGGAATTATTATTTTCATGGGAGTGTTTGATACCCTCGTAATTAGTGAAATATTATCATTAAAACAAGGTCTATCTTAAATTAATCAGACTTACATTGGCTGAGCAATGCTCCTTTGTACAGAAGCCCTTAGCTGCCATACATTCATATATTTTATTTACTCTTGTTTTCCCGTGATAACGAGATAATTACATTTGTTTTCTCGAGATCTCGGGTTATTTATGTCTGTTTTCTCGTGATAACGAGTAGATTTTATTTTGTTTTCTCGAGATCTCAAGATATTTATGTCTGTTTTCCCGTGATAACGAGTTCAATTCATTTAGACTGTTATCTCGAGATCTCAAGAAAAACTATCCTGTTATCTCGGGATAATAAATTTGTTATTTTGAGATAATGACATAAATAACTCGAGATCTCAAGAAAACGGACATAATTACCTCGAGATCTTGAGAAAACAACAAAAAATTTACTCGTTATCACAGGGAAAACAGAGTAAATAAAATATATGAATGTATGGCAGCTTAGGGCTTCCGTACCTTGGTGTTCTGTTAGCCCGTGTCGTGTCTTTTCCGATGGAAGAGATGGCAACAATTTACTTCAAATGCAAACACTAGGAGTCGAAAGTGAAAAGTTCAGAAGGGCACACTTTATTCAGCATCCAATAAAGCCGAGTTGGCCTTGGTAGGATGACAACTCATTAGTACAGCATACATCTTTAAATACATTTCTCTAAGTCTACCCAAAATGCAAATAGACAACACCCAATTTCCATTATCCCCTTTAAGCTTTTTCCAGTGGTTCTCGGTATCTATAGATTTTAGCATAAACACCCTTCTCACATCAGGCCCCTTTCTTTTCCTATGGTTATCTCAGGCATGAAATCCACTGAGCATAGACCAACTGTCTTTAAACATGACCCTGTTTTGCCTCTATAAAGTAACTTTAAGTGTCCTGGAGGAGTTACCGTTGTTTCAAGCATTACCCATTGGGGCCTTCAATATACCATACCCCAAACTCAGCTCTAAGCTCACACATCCTCTGCCTCTTCTGATAACTCAATATATTAAATAAACCTAATATTAAAATGGTATAATTACTGAATGACCTTTAACCTTGACACATACTTGATTACAATAAGGTATATACTTTAGTACTTAATATACCATACACGCTCGCTATTTTTCAACTAGCTAGCTAGTATAACGATCAATGCATGACAAGCTAACGTAAGCAAAAGTGATTTCATAATTAGATTTCCCTATTTTGAGCAAGATGACATGACAAGATCGTTTTTATAGAGATGTGATGAGAACAGTAGCTGAGTAATATTTTAGTAAGTAATAGCTTATTCAAATAATAAGACATCAAAACAGAATGGGCTAATATTTGCCATACTTTAACGACAATGTCTGCAGATGTTATGATAATTTGCAGGCAAACATTCGCCTATTCGGCTAACGTCAGCAAAAACGATTTCAGAATTTTATATCCCTATTAGCATGACATAAGCTAGTGCATGACAATCATTTTTATAAAGATGTGATTGGAGCAGTAGCTATGCTTCTGAGCATTATTTTAATCAAATTATGAAATCGTTTTTGGTGACGTTAGCCTAATAGGCGAATGTTTGCCTGCAAATTATCACAACACACAATACAATTTTGCTAATGTTAGCTTATACTAGCCAGCAATGTGGGGGAGCTGGGTCAAGAGCTAACAGCTTTAGCCACTAGCCAGACTAATAATTTAGACTTTTGAATATAAACCGTGATGAGATTGACAATCCGTTTAGGTGAGACTGACGTACAGCCAACTGAGAATGACACCAAGTTGTGGTGAGATTGAAAACCAGTTTTCTGTAAACTGACTTTGAAAGCAAGTTTTAGCGATAATGACCACAAGTCTTGACATTTATAGTAAGTACGACTTAGACTGAAACATGTCCTAAAATGGACACCATAGTACCGAGTACTGAGGCCTATACTACGAAATGAGGTAACTGGCTTACCCCGGTAAGTTCGGGAGTAACTTTGTGACGTCGGGGGTAACTTCCCGATTAACCCATACTATAAAAGGTGGGAAGGTTTTAACCAAGGTATGTTGTCATAGCAATTTACGCTGCATCTCTAAACTGCTCCGAGCCGTTTATGTTCGTGGTTAACTCGATGTTCAATGCTCTATAACGCTGTAGTCAGGAAAATTGCGCTGCCTTTTATGTTAGTGGTTAACACGATGTTAAACGCTCTATAACGCTGTAGTCAGGGAAATTGCGCTGCGTACAGCGTTGTTAAAACTGCCGGAGTGGACACATTTTTGTCGTTTTTGTCGGCAGTCGTTTAGATCATTTAAAATTAACACTTGGTTTTACAACATATAGCCTAAGTGTTACTTAATAGGCTTTAAAGCTGTTGCCAATTAAAAATTATCCTACAAAAAGCTAGCAGCGGGAAATATTTGATTGCGCTCCTGCCGTCATTCCTGCAATGGCTTCTGGGATATCAGATGCGTACTTTTCTTGCTAGCAAGTAAGCAACCTATGCATCCTGGATTAAAATGGGCGGATCAAGAACATACAGGCATTTTAACCGTTCTTGGTAACTTGCGTTCTTTGAATTGGAACCGTACTTGGGCTATGAATGATTACGTCGAACGGGTCCAGGAGAACGCAAGAGCGGACAAAAACGTGGATTGCTAAACAGCCAGACACTTGTTTTCATGAAAGGATGCACCTTCCCAGTATTTTTGTGTGGTGCTAAACCAAAATCATAGTTACAATGTTGGATGGCCTATGTAAAGGTTTAAAAGTAGTACACACATAGGCTAAATCTATAGGACAAAGTTGATTTATCCCAATTTCACAAATTTATTGTTGCCATGTCAACAAACTTGCACCCACCCACAGGAGTGATTGACAGGCTTAAATGTTGACATCGAAAAAGAAAAGTCAAATGGGATTGCGAAGCCATTTGAATTCACAAAAACGCTTGAGACTCAGGAAATTAAATGGCTAAGGAGAATAAAGCTTTAGCTATTGAAATGTGTCGCTTTAGAGCCATGCTGGCAATGAAATAGCATTTTCAATTTCACATTGTGTTTTAGGTATATTTCTGTCACAAATAATGCAGTGACAATTAGTAAATGAAATGCCAAAGTGAACATTGATGTGTTATTTGAGCATTTACTTTTTAATTATCAATGTGGAAAGGTTAGGGGAGAGCAGGGTGAGTTGAGCCAGTTTTTACTTGCGGCATCTTTAAAGTGAGGGCATGACAGTAATGCCTCTTACTAAAATATTTACATATATTTCAGGATGTGCTGTATCCCTGGGAATAATCACTGTGGATCTAAAATAAACAGTTTTCAAAATATATGACTTTTTTAAAAAAAGTGGTCTCTTGGCTCAACTTGCCCCTGATGAGAGGTAAGTTGAGCCTAAGTAGAGGATAAGTTGAGCCACCCGGGGGTAAATTGTGCCATTGATTATGTTGAAGTAAAACTGAATATTTTCAACTCATAGGCCTAATGCTATATCAAAGCAAGATAAATTAAATACCACATTGACTTATTAAAGGTTTTAATTAAAGAACATTTCATAACAAAATCAAGTTAAACATTCAGAACATTTAAAAATACACAGGATAGGATCGAGCCAGGCTACAACTCGACATTCCACTTGTCGATGTTGCAGGGGAATGTAAACTTCTGCTCCCTTCTGGCTGTTCCACCAAGCTTTAACGGTTTAGGTAGTGTTTTTTAACACATCACCTCTAGGGATGAGCCCTTCATCATTCTCTTTGAAAGGCGAAGGTGGGCTTTTCATCCACAGATCTCCCACGACTTTGCCTCAGAAACTTAGCACTGATGTCAGCACCCTCAATGTACTCCACCAAACCAATGTAATCATAGGTTTTGGTTTTCCCCGCAAAGTTAAACAATGACAAAGTCACCAGCAGACAGATTCTTGTCATCATCATCACTAGGGTCATCTTCTGAACTATCATAGTCAGTAGTGTCGTTAAGCAAAATGCTTACGTCACTTTCTTCTGAGCTACTGTAGACAACCGTTTTCTTCTTTGTTTTGGTTTGTTTTGACCCTTTCAGAGCCCTTAGCTTCTCCCTTTCAGCCTTTTTCTTATCTTTTTCTGTCTTTTTATTTTCTCTGTCATTGTGCGCCTTCACCAGCTCCAGTTTTTCTGGTGTGTCGGTAAAGATTTTAGTTTTCACGTTCTTCTTTTTCATTCTAGGTTTTATTGCTTTGGTTTTAGGGAAGGGATGTATGTCTCCTGGGGACACATACCCCAAATGGGCAGGAGAACCAGTAGCATCACTCATGGACGAGTGGTAAGGATTCACGGTTCTGTTTAATGGTTCAGGCAGAGTAGCAGCAGGTGCCTCCTCTGGGTATGGAACTGTGGAGGAGCGATCAGGGCTCATTGCATCGGTTGATGGTACAGGCAGGTCAGCACTGTTGGATGGCTCCTCGGCATGGGTTAGTGGTACAGGCAGATCAGCAATGTTGGATGGCTTATCGGCATGAGGTGAAGGTACAGGCAGGTCAGCTATGTTGGGTGGCTCATCTGGGTTTGGCCTGTCAGTGACAATGGATGGAGCATACTCTTCTTCTGGATAAAAATATCCCTGTTGAATGGGAATATGCCTGTTGCTTTGAATCCTGAGAGGATGTTTCTTGGTGTCATTGCTGACATGAATGCCTCCTTCTCAAGTCCTGGAATGTCATATGTTGTTGCGGTTTTGCCAGGGTTTGTACGCATCCAACCATCCACGGCTCTATTGTAGTAGGTCTTCAGTGGTCCATAGACTGTTTTGTCTAAGGGTTGTAAGCGATGTGAGGTGGCAGAGTGAGCATGACAACACCATTTTCCTTTGCAGTTGTCACAGCCTTCATGGAAATGTGTGATTCGTGATTATCAAGAATCAGCAGAACCGGGTGATCGATGGAGCAGTTTGTGTGACGTATGAAATGCTCCAGGAACATGACAAAGGCTTCTTCATTCATCCATCCAGATTTTGTTACATGACCTATGGATCCTGCTGGTGAGTCCATGATGAAGTGGCCTTTGAAACGAACATGGGGAAAGATGAACATTGGTGGGGCTGCGTTTCCAGTGGCGTTTACTGCACAGGCCATATTGACGAGTTCCCTTCTATGTGACCGAACCTACTTGCTTCCTCCCCTTCTCTGTTACAATCTGCTTGGGTGTCTGCACCGTTGTAACACCAGTTTCATCCATGTTATAGATCATGTGTGGAGGGAAGCTATACCTGTCCATCACTGTAGTGAGGTTATCAAAGAACTCCCCCACATTGTGCCTATTAAAGGCAGTGGCTCTTCCGAGAGAGGTAGCTTCAGGAGTGCGACATGACAGATGGTGGCGCACCCTAAAACTCATGAACCAATCACATCCTGCTTTTTCCTCTCTGATCCAGCTTGCAGGCATATGAATGCCATTTCGTCTGGCCAACTCAAATGCCAGTTCACGACATTTCATGACACTTAGACCGTGAAACATTGCGGCTAGATTTTTTATATGGTCTGCAAGCTCTTTCTCAATTTTGTCATTGAACACTTGATTGGCCTGTCCTGTTCTCTTGTACCCTGTGCTTTTTACTTCTCCTAGTTGTTTCATATCCATGTATCGTTTTAAAGTCATCCTATCTATCTTCATGTCCCTAGCAGCCTGCCGTATGGACTTCTCTTTCTGAACCTCTCTCTCTGCTCTGTCCAAATCCACAAGAGTAGATGAAGCCCTGTCTGTCCTCCGTTTATAGATGCGTGGCATGATGGCGTTTGGTCTAAAATGCAAAATATCACATCATTTCAGTGATAAAATGTAAGGATGCAATGTAGAGTTACATTAATATATATTGTTTAATAATAATCATAAGTGGGGGTGAGTTGAGCCACTGGCTCAACTTCCCCCAGAGGTTTTGTTAACTTAAGATCCAAATAGGTTGCATATCCAAATAGATATAATGACATTGGAGCATTTGGGACATGGGTATTGTCATATCTCACACAATTTCATCCAGCTACTTACAGCAATTTACTGATTGAACTTTATATGTTTAAACAGTCAATTTCCTAGTTTGTTCTACTGACAAGGAGCCAATGCAACCCAGCCCCTCTTTCAATTCATATACTTTTTCTTTCCTAATCTTCTGTCTTGTGGACAGCTTTCTCCTACAGCTATCACTCTAACACACATCATAACTCTTACACACCACAGCATTTACTATGCATGACCCTTTTGTGCTCAGTGAAAGACCTTTAAATGGAGCCGTTAAATGTGTTATTCCTCTTTCCACTCTACCCATCTGTCCCTTTGGGCTGAGTGTGGTTCTAAAAAGGATGCTCTGTGGGTGAGCGTAGTTAGGGCTAGGTCCACTTTAAAACCAAGCAGATCTGAAGGATTTATATATTTAATATGGACTTTGTGGAAACACAGAAAACATACTGTAGGGCAGATTGCATGGCAGGGTTGACATAGAGGAGGCGGGAGAACCAGTTGCAGCAAAAAGAGGTCACATTTTATTACAAAAACAGAGTGTCACAACTTTAAGCGCAGAATTAAAAAAGGTATTGTTAGTTAGACAATTAGTTAGTTAAAACTTAAATCTACCCAGTCCAAACGGGCAGATGTCCAGCAGTGGGTAGTAGCAAGCAATGGTTCTCCCCTCGGCCGTTGGTCTCTCCACGCTGCTCTCTGTGCGCAAACTAAACACGTGGTTAGGTCTGGCCTTCTTCCACTTTGGCCTCAGCCCTCTTAAGGCCCCAGTATGCTTCAAGTAAAAGCAACATTTTCCTTATCGCTTTGATCTCTTTTGCTTGTTAGCCGAGGCTGTGATGGTATACTTGTTCACTTCTGATTTGAGTTTGCGGTAGCTTACACCCCAATAAGCAGGGGGAACGCAACAAAACATTACGAGTGGTTACGAGTTGTAAGTGTGCTTACATTTTTTTACTTCTTCAGTAAGATCTCAAAAGTATTCATAGTTCAAGATAAAATTCCAAACTTGAAATAAGTGCTGCTATGACCAAAACTAACAGTTTAAATGTTGTGCACCAAAACCACACGCAGCCATCCAAACCTTTCGTTGTAGCAGGCTACCACCCACCATAATTGGACCAATCACATGTTCGCCGGTGTTCTCTTTTGCTGCGCTTCGCCGAGCTAATTAAAATGAATAAATGGGCCACGCAGCGGCAGGCGAACGAACAACCAAAGCGACGTTGTTTTGCAACTTTTTGTTTTCTTACCAACGGCGAAAGCTAACTATTTTGCTTTTGCTTGAAGCATACTGGGGCCTTCATAGTTCCTTTTAGCTCATTCCCCCAATGAGCCTCAAATGGATGTTTGCCTGAGTGGATAATTAGGCTCCCGGCCATATGGTGGCTGGGTTGTCCATGGCCCTGAAGCTTTTGGCAAGGGTAAGATGATCTTCTGTGTAGGAGGGTGGTGGAGGGCCACTGTGTAGGCTTCAGCACCACAATGCACTTATGTGATTTGTCAGTTTTGTTTGGAAAGTTTTAAGTTTGAGTCAGTTAATATGTTAAATACTCAAAAACTTTGGTCTTTACCTCTGCAGGGACTCCATTTATAAAACTGTGTAGGATTTACATCAAAAGGTTGCATACGGACAAAACACAAAGTGTGTACGCACTAAAATTTTCATATTTTAGGAAACATCAGAAATAGCTGCAGAATCATTTCAATGACGCGAAGGTGTCTTCTGCGGATAATTGGAATATGTTGGTACTTGGTAATTAGCTGTATCAGTTTCTGATTTAAACATTTCTGTTTGCGGTTTGTAACATGATTATCCTATTATTACTACTGGTTAATTATGTGATGTGTCAGTGATGACACTCACATTTTGAAATCGCAAAGTCATATTAGTATTATCATAATTATTAGGCCTATTTTTGGCGTCCTAACTACGCCCGCAGTTTTGCCCCTCTCGATTCCACTCCAACACATACAGGTCCAGCGTGATGCCGTGTAGTGTGCGTGCAAATAGCTAAGTAATCGGTTCACGTCTTATTTTTTAATTCTTATTTTTAACCCTCTACTGCACGCATTATGATGAAAACCAGAGAATTTTTTTTAAATACATTTTTATCACCAGGAATTTCTTCAAAATGTATAATGCTTTTTTTTTATGAGGTGGGGGTTTGTGGGGGGGTACCTTGGGATACGTTGCCATTTGGCAACAACGTGCGACAATGCAAAATCTTCAAAACATATTTCCGTTGAAATTATCAGTTTTTTTATGTTTAAACCAATATTTTTGGGATTTAATGGATACCATAATACACTTTTAACACTTTAACATATTATTAAATAATTTCTTATCAAATGTGATTCAATAATTCACAGAAAAGTGTCAATGATCATCATGCCAATATAAAATATATATATATACCGAACCTCGAATCCAGGAGGAGCAATGCGGATTCCGTCCTGGTCGTGGAACAGTGGACCAACTCTTTACCCTTGTGGGGCTGTTTGGGGGGGGGGGCATGGGAGTTTGCCCATCCAGTCTACATGTGTTTTGTGGACTTGGAGAAGGCCTATGACCGTGTCCCCCGGGGCGTCCTGTTGTGGGTACTACGGGAGTATGGGGTGCCGGGGTCGTTGCTACGAGCCATTCGGTCCCTATATAACCGGAGTGAGAGCTGTGTCCGTATACTCGGCACAAAGTCAAATGCGTTTTCAGGGTGTTGGATTCCGCCAGGGCTGCCCCTTGTCACCGGTTCTGTTTGTGATTTTCTATGGATAGAATCTCAAGGCGTAGCCGGGGAGAGGTGTCCAGTTTGGGGGACCTCAGGGGATTGCTTCTCTGCTTTTGCAGATGATGTGGTTCTGTTTGGCTTCAGATCGTACCTTCAGCAGCCAGGCACTGGAGCGGTTTGCAGCTGTGTCAAGCGGTCGGGATGAGAGTCAGCACCCCCAAGTCTGAGGCCGTGGTTCTCTGCTGAAAATCTGGTGGAGTGCTCTCTCGGGTTGGGAGTGAGCTGCCGTCCCAAGCGAGGGAGTTAAAGTATCTCGGGTTCTTGTTCAGTGAGGGAAAAATGAGCGTGAGATTGACAGGCGGATTGGTGCAGCATCGGCGGTAATGCGGGCGTTGTACCGGACCGTCGTGGTGAAGAAGGAGCTGAGCCGAAGTATGAGGCGGAGGCTACTTGGTCACCCGAGGTCGGTCTCACGTTCCAACCCTCACCTATGGTCATGAGCTTTGGGTAGTGACCGAAAGAAT
>JAPMUY010005447.1:0-40594 GCA_026901105.3 Galaxias olidus
GTTTTAGGTGGTAAGCATCCCTGCAGAGTTGGCAGAAAGCGCCTGCAGGAATATGTAATAGGGATGGGTATAGGGATATCTCTCAGCTTAATAAACCATTTTTTAAAATAACTGGCTGTGCCAAGAGCGGATATTGAGGGGGCTGGCTCTGAGACGTCATTGCTCACCGATAAGTATGGGGTCATCATTGTAGCGAAACTATTTGCAAATGCGAGTGTAGAGTTGTGTATCTGTATCTCAATCCGTGCGTGCGTAATCAGATTGACAAATGTGTACTGAGACTTGTGAATGTGTACAGGGATCTGCAAATGTGTATTCCGAATCCGTGCGTGCGTAATCAGGTTTGTAAGTGTGTATAAAAAATATCCGTCTGTATTCAGATTTGCAAGTGTATTGAGAGTTGTATATGTGAGGACAAATCTGTGAATGCGTGCATAGATCTATAAATGTGTAAACAAATCTGTAAATACGTACGTGGATATTAATGGCTGAAAGTAAGTATTTTTGCTGCAAGAGCTGAAAATACAGACAAGCATAAATTACAACTCACGCGGGCCTCTCAATTGGATGTGTTTTTACACGTGACTTTTGCTACACTTCTAGCGTGGCAGAGATCTGTAAGTGTGTGGCGATTCGTCTGTGTGTCAAGGTTTGTCTGTGTGTCTCAGTAGAAATTTCTATGACTCCCAAGGTGCACTTCGACATGTAACACCCAATCAACGGGTTTAAAATCATTTCACATGAGCCATTTATTTAAATATACACATTACATTAAGGATAGACTGGCGACCTGTCCAGGGTGTACCCCGCCTCTCGCCCTGTGTCCGCTGGGATAGGCTCCAGCCCCCCCCGTGACCCTGTACAGGATGAGCGGTAAAGTTAATGGATGGATGGATGGGCATTACATTAAGATATCAGATGCAGTAGGTCTATGTTGCACTGCATTACTGATTATACAATGTAATGATATGCACTAAAATACTGATTAAAAGGTCTGCCTTAGTGTTTTTTTGTGTATTTAAAAATAATTGTTTCATTAATATATAATAACTAGTTATGGACAATGTTATGATATGCATTATCAAATATCATATCTGCCGCAGCCTAGTTATAGTCACTGTTGGTTTTCATATAGACGACCATGCAATTGAGTGATACATGTCATTTTTGTTGTGAATTTAGATATAAAGGTTAAATTCATATATAAACAACCATATTTAGCCCTGCAGACTTATAGTATAATCATATGCACTACTGATGAAAAAGACACGTTTTTTTGTGAACCAAAACATGTTTATTAAAAGAACTTCAGCCATGCTTTTTTTATTTTTTATAAAATGGGACTTCAGTTTGGTTGTGCCCCTCACCACTCATCTTAGATTTCTTTAGAATGTCTATCAAATTCCTCCTGCTCACTGATTAAAACAATAAAAGGACGATACGTTAATTTTGCTAATTTAAAACTGCGTTGAAGAGCAATAAGGCATGGTGCAATAACTTAAAGCGTAAATATCAATAGACATAGCCTAGTGCAATAAATTGGTATCTATCCTTAGCTAATCTAATAACCCAACGTTACGCGAAGGCCGAACAATAACTTTAGCAAAAATAATTAACAAACAGTTCGCCTGTAGCCTACTTTAGTTTACCGTCCGGCTACGCATCCTACGCAGCAGGGTGGTCAAACTGCCTGGCCTATATTTTCCTTTGGCCGTATATCTGCCTGTGCTCCAGGTCTGTAGCCTCCCCCTTCTCATTAATTTTGACCGGTAGCTAACCAGGTTATTGATCACATTTTCAGTGTCAGCCATTTCACATTTAAAGTTAAATAAATATACTTTTTAAAAGCTGATTTATTGAGTCTAGGGTTTTTTTAACAAGTCGAATCTTAAACTAAAGGGTTATCGATCACATAGGAAAAAGAGGCAGAGGCTCGATTCGAAGCCCATAGCTAAAAAACAAAGATCTTCATAGGTTTTACGCTGGCATTCTGCAGCGCCTCTACATACCATGATTTTTTCAGCGTAGAACAGAGTCTTATTTAGTCATCCTATTTATGTCGGCAAGAAACGCCTATGTTAAGTTGGGTCGACGGGGTAAACCAAATGTTAACATTACGTATGCAATGCAAATAATGTAATATTAAAATCGTCAAGCTACTGTATAATGCAAGAAATCATTTGAACGTTTCGTTTGAGAATATAAACTAACTGCATACATATTACTAATGGCATAGTTATCAGAGAAAATAACTTGGGAGCGAAACAGAAACATCAGATTCCATTCAATTGCAGCCTCAGCAAATGTAACGACTAACGTAGCCTATATTCAATAGCCTAGCTTAAGATTTAGCAGGTTCAGATCTTATTTACTATGGAATACCAAATGTGCCAAAATTAAATAAATAAATATTCCTTCATTAAATAAATAATCATATGTATAAATGCAATTATTATGAAATAATTGGCATTTTCAAAATAAAAATAAACTTTAATTTACTTTTTATTTCATAATGAATGTTTTATTTTCAAATGACACTTTTTTATTTATTTCACAATGGTACTTTTCCGAATGTCACATTTATTTCATAATGGTACTTTTCCGAATGCCACATTTATTTCATAATGGCTCTTCTCATAATGACGTGCTCATCTGTCAATCAAGATGAGAGCAAGCCTACGTTACTCCGCTGTTGTCAAAACGAGCACGCCCCCTTTTGGGATAAACAATCGCTGTAAAGTAAAGATACTGGTGGAAAAACTAGTGTCACTATGCCTAAAAGGTGTCTGACCATCTCTGATTGAATTTATGAACATAGCTGAACAATCAGCTTGCTAACGGTTACTTTTAATCAACCAATATTTGTATAGGCCGAAGTTAGTAACTTTTTGTGGGGGCTTTAGATTACTAGCGGCTGCTAGGCTAGCCTAGTGTACGAAACATACTATGCGTTATGGATATTATGGATACCCACCTCTCAAACGCGGAGTGTATATTGAGGTAACGCACCGTACTTTTACTGGGAGAGGTAAAGAAAACAATGCAGACACCAAAAGCATAAGCTATGCCCATTTTATTACAGACACATTCAATTATTTAAAACCTATTCCTAATGTCCTGCCTAGCTAAGCATGCAACGACTCCTAACTTCTTCAGCTGCTTCTAACCCTTCACCCTTCCCGATATCAGTCAGGTCCAAAGCCCCCAGCCCCAAAAATTTAGTCAGTCCAACAAGACGGCCCAAGGTGGAGAGGCCGATGAGACGGGCAGGTGGTTGAGAGGAGCGTCTTGCGCAAGATTTCTTCTATTGCTCAGGGCCTCCGCATACTGAGTCCGAAAGACAAAGAGTTCATCCCCCCTCCTCGGGCCTCGCCGCAGTTGCAGTCTCTGCTTGCTGGATTAATTGCGTCTCTGGTTTAGCTATTGCTCGTTGATCGCGTCTGTGGCTTTGCTCTTGTTAAGATCTCCCTGTACTGTTCTCCAAACCCCAGGTGTTCCTAATCAGCACAGTCAGCATACATATCAATTGCCCTCTTCTTGGCCTGGCTGTATAAACTCCATTCATGACACAGTATGCTAGCAGCCTAGGCTAAACTCGAGCCCATGCACAAAGTTAACGAAATTATACGAATATGGGTTAACAACAAAGTAACCGTTAGCAAGCGTATTGTTCAGCAATGGGTGCGTTCATACATTCAATCTGAAATGGTTTTCCACCCGCAGTTTTACAGAAAATTTCCCAAAAGGGGGCGTGGTCGTTCTGATAACGGGGAGTGACGTAAACTTGCTGTCATCTTGATTGACAGATGAGCACGTCATTATGAAAAGAGCCATTATGAAAAAAATGCGTGGCATTCAGAAAAGAACCATTATGAAATAAATTTGACATTCGGAAAAGTAGCCTACCATTGTGAAATAAATAAAAAGTGCCATTTGAAAATAAAACATTCATTATGAATTAAAAAAATTTTTTATGTTTTGTTTTATTGTGAAAATGCCAATTATTTCATAATAATTGCTTGAGTATTATTTAGTTATTTAGTGATTTCACAATTTATGTACCCATTTATATATATTCCTGTATTTATACATATGATTATTTATTTAATGAAGGAATATTTATTTAATTTTGGCACATTTGATATTCCATAATTTACTGGCGCATGTGACATAATTATAAACGCATTGATAGGATGTTGCATATCGAAGTGCACTTTGGGAGTCATAGGCATTTCTACTGAGACACACCTACGAACCTCGACACACAGACGAATCTCTGTCACGGCAGAAGTGTAGCAAAAGTCACGTGTAAAAACATATCCAATTGAGAGGCCCGCGTGAGTTGTAATTTATGCTTGTCTGAATTTTCAGCTCTTGCAGCCAACTACTTAGACTTTTAGCCATTAATATCCACGTACGCATTCACAGATTTGTCTACACACACAACTCTCAATACACTTGCAAATCTGAATGCAGATGGATATTTTTTATATACACTTACAAACCTGATTACGCACGCACGGATTTGTAATACGCATTTGCAGATCCCTGCACACATTCACAAGTCTCAGTACACATTTGTCAATCTGATTACGCATGCACGGATTGAGATACAGATACACAACTCTCTACTAGCATTTGCAAATAGTTTTGCTACAATAGTGACCCCATAGTTAAGCCTTCTGGAGGTGTTGTGGGCTCAAATTAACGAAACATCCGAGATGGAGGGTGCCCACTTGAAAACCCCAATGACATATCTGCTCTCAACCCAAGTCCATTTTAAAATATTGGCTTTTGAAGTGCTCATTTGGAGCATGGCATAATGGATATTATAACATCCTATCCTGTGTATATTGAAATCACTTAGAAAGGGTATGAGTAATTTTGGACATAGCATGTTTTGTCAAAATGTTAAAAACATACAAATAGAAATATTAATTAAAAATATTACCTAACATAATTTTACTGTCTTTTGTCACCTTCATATGTAATTTCCAGCCAGAAGAAACCTTTTCGTCAAATAAAAAATCACTATAACTCAAAATTTGGCATGGGTATGAATAATTTTGGTCTTATTTTTCTGTGTGGAGTTTGCATGTTCTCCCCGTGTTCGCGTGGGTTTCCTCCCACAGTCCAAAAACATGCAGGTTAATTGGTGACTCTAAATTGCCCGTAGGTGTGAATGTGAGTGTGAGTTGTTGTCTGTCCCAATGTGTAAGCCCTGTGATAGACTGGCGACCTGTCCAGGGTGTACCCCGCCTCTCGCCCTGTGTCCGTCCGCTGTGATAGGCTCCAGCCCCCCCGCGACCCTGTACAGGATAAGCGGTAAAGCCAATGGATGGATGGACCTTCCTACCCAGACATTACATTACTCTTCAGATAGGCAACTGGTCATTCCCACAGCATAACGTAAGCATTTTGGGGAGTGTGCATTTTCTAGGGCAGAACCTAAACTATGGAACTCTCTCCCTCCTCCAATTCATAATTCCTACTCGCTATCAATCTTTCAAACCCACCTTAAAAGTAGTATTATAGTTAGAACTGTTGTTACTCTCTGTCCGTTCTACCTGTTTCTGTTTAATTGTTCATTTTTGTCATGTTATCTATGTAGATATTGTGATGCGTCTTTGGGTGTCAGAAAAGAGTTTATAATCTATAAAATGCATTTCCATGAGCAAACGCGGATGTGATGCGTCCAGTGATTAGACTGACCGCCTTACCGCAGCACAAGTGGACTGCGTCTGTTGACAAGGGTTTTTAAAACATGTCTTAGCTCACCAACCCAGTTGTAAACATTTAGGGAGTTACTGTAAAGGCGAGTTAGGCTTTTTGTGCGTTTTTTCTGTTAAGAACTACAGTATTAGTAGCCTATTAGTATTCAAAAACACCAATTCCTGACTGATCATTATTTTTACGATTAAGAATCATTAGACCTTATTTGTTATTTTTTGTTTATTGATTGACACCTTCACTTTATAAAGGTTTATCAAGCCTTTAAATGAATAAAATAAACCTATGCCAATTTTGGCTGATCATCAATCTCCAAATAAATCCATTCAGCTTTCATTGCGTGACAATAGCCAACTCATAGCGGACGGAGAATGTTACTGTCAGATAGCGTTCCCTTTGCGAGTTTTATATGTAGAACGTTGTATTCTAGATGATCGGCGAATTTCATAATCGTCTAGTTATATTTTTAAAATGCACACAAAACACAACCTATGCTTGTTGCGTCTTTATTGACACAACCAACTACTGTTATTTCTGTCAATAAATAATATTATATGTGAGAGAGATTTAATTTTGAAAGTAGGAGAGCTCTGTTACTATATAAAACAGCGGAGAGTGTTACTGTCAGATAGCGTTCCCTTTGCGAGTTTTATAAGCAGAACGTGGTAGAAGTGAAAGGCGAATTTCATCACTGTCTAGTTATATTTTTTAAATGGGGAAACATAACCTATGTTTGTTGCGTCTTTATTAGCACAACCAACTACTGTAATTTCAGTTAATAAATAATATTTTATTTGTGAGAGAGACTTTTGAAAGTAGGAGAGCTCTGTGACTAGGCTATATAAGACAGCGGAGAATGTTAGTCAGATAGCGTTCCCAGTCAATAAGAAAGAAAGCTCACACATCTGTCAAATTCATACTGCTGACTTGTTTCCCCTAAACCTGTCAGTCCTGTGATTTTCAGCCTGCTGTCCCTACATTTGCCCATCATAACAGGGGGAACACATCCTGACACAAGAGACGGAGTCATTGATGCAGTTAACAACTGGTGTTCGGCGTAATTGCCAAGACAGTCCATATTCAAACGTAACAACATGCAAATACATAACATTAATGCTAGATGGCGGTACATGACCGTGAAAAACTCTTCCCATTCATTTCAACAGGGGCAAAAACCAATAAAAATAATAAGTAAAAATACAACATGTGAACCGATCACTTAGCTACATGTAAGCGCACTGGACAGCATTAACCAAGACCTTTGGGCACTGGAATGAATCGATAGGGTCAAAACTGCGGGCGTAGTTAAGCGGCCAAAAACAAGCCTAATAATAATAATAATAACATTACTTTGTAATAACAAGATGTGCGCGTCATACTGATGCATCACATAATCAAATTAATTATTATTATTAGTAACTGTATGTGTTGTGTCTAATATCAGTGTTATGCCGGCATGTTTCTGAGGTTTTTGGAGTAGGCTATGAGCCACGCATACAAAAAACAAATGTATGTAAAGTGTTCTTTTGTATTGGAAGAAAAATGCAACTAATCCGTAGTCTCTGGGGAGAATTGCTCCTCTCTGAGAGTATTCTACATCCTTCATAGAATACTCCGACCACATTAAATTGAACAAGAGCGTTAACAATGGCGATTGACAATTTGATCAGCCAATCATATGGATTTGCAGTCAGTTGGGGTGTATTCTGTCAAATTTTCCCAAGGCTCAGGGTATTCTGGAAGACCGCCACTTTGCTGGCTCATATGGTTAGAGGAAAATATCTCAGTGGCTTTGAAAGAGGGTCCTTTGTTGGGGAACAGATGGCAGGAGCTTCAGTCACAAAGACCGCTTAATTGGCTAATGTTTCAATAGGAACAGTGACTAAAGTGACATCTGCATTTAGATCTATGGGAAAGATAACAATAAACAGGGTTGGAAATTGTTGCTCATGCGTTAGTGTGATATGTAAGGAAAAACAGAAGAGCAACTCTTCCTCAAGTGACTGTGTCGTGGATCCAGTCTTTACACACTCACGAACATAAGTAAAATAGAACACAATAAGACACGGACACAGAAATGGTTGAGATCAAATACTATATTGTTGTACAACAAACTCGTAAACACGAGTTAACCAGATAATAAGGTTTGATACAAGTATTTTACCAAGATGGTGCTTCTGCAAAGGACAAAGTGCGTTTGCAGAAGGATCATCCTCACACAACGTGTAAGACGCTGTCCGAAGGAGAATGATGTCTAAAAGCTGAAATGTGCTGTCTTATATCTACATCCATAGAATGCCAGCCTTGCCTTTTCCAGGCTGCAACAGGTGTAGTGAAGTTAGAGGAATGCAGCTTAAAGGTTGGAATACTATATCTAGCCTAGAGGTTAGAACAGTAACCTCTAGAAAACGATATTCAGCTAAAGGGTCGTTGAACTTATAATGATTAACGCCTTGGTTCAAAAACATGTTATACAATAGATTGCATTAACAACTGATGCAGGACATGATCAGACTTTGTCAGCAAGAACAGTTTTGTCTGATAAACAAAAGCTAAAATCAAAACCTTGTATCTGTGTAATGTAAGTGTGCACATACTGTGTGTTATTTTCTCTATAAAACAACTATAAAATAAGCCTTCCTTTTCAGTAGAATAGAGTACAATTGCAAACAAGAAAGCACCCACTTGTAACTCAATTGTAATTGCAACGATTTCATACAATGGCTTAAAATGTTCTACACTGCATCTACGACAGTGTTGAAACCCTTCTGTGATCTTTATTGTGATTAATCCTATGCAATACAATGTGTTGAATAATACTATTTAGATCAGGGGCAGAGCTGGTGGCTCATTGCAGAGGTGGCGAGGACCTGCAAATGGGCCCCCTATAGGCTGTATGAAGATTCAAGACAGATCCAAGGGGACATTTACGGAGACTGTAGGGCGGAACAGAGAGAAATACGGATTACAATGGGTATGCTATTTCAGCACCATGGACACTGGACAGTGCCATGGATTAATCATTAAACAGTCAACTGCTGATATTTAAGCAGCACACCTGCTAATAGGCTATTTCAGAACCATGGTCGGCGCCATGGATTTTACCAATAATTTGCTCAAACCTTACACAATCAAGCCACACATAATCAACACACACACGACAACAAACTACAAGTGTGCAAGCCTGCAGTTAATAGAACAACCAAGCAGACATGACGGTCTACAACACAAGCAGCAACAAACAACGCAATTTTTTTTTAAAAGGCCAGATAGCCAGTATATATGACGTCACAAATAATGAATATGAAGCAACTTACCTATGATGTTTTCATCCAGCAGCTGTCAGTTTGAATCCAATCCAGCAAAAATGTGGATTGGATTCAAACTGTACCCTTCATGAAATGGCCAAAACACAACAACCAAAAACACGTTTGAACACACCAAACTTGAACTATATACAGTACTCCTTCATCCTTGCAAACCTTTCAGCCACTTTGTTCTTATCAATGATACTATCCCTCTCTATGGATAGCAAGGTTTTGTTTGAGAGTCTGGCTTCCTTCATGAATGCCCACGGAATAGTTTTTAATTAACTTCAGGATATCTAAGACATGGAAATAAAATTCCACTTTGAAATGCGTTTTGGGACCCTGGATCACTTCGTCTTTTGCCATCTTATCATGGAAATGTTTTCTCCGGCCTTCCCCCTTGTAAACTCGGTGGAAGAGTTGCACTTACAAGCCAAGTCTTGCTCCGTGTCGAGAATTTCTTTAAATTACAAATTTGTGTGCATTGTCTTGAGCTGTGCCATTCAGGTGTCAATCAGCTTGACAGCCGTGCTGACATCTGGCGATTATTTTTGGAAGTAGTTGGAAAATATGTATGCCTTCTGCAGTATAGCATTCCACAAGAACAGCATGAATTTGAATTAAAATGTTCTTAACTTGTGAAGTAGACCATCCGCTTCACAGGCCTTCTTCGGTGAAGTGAGGTTGTGTTTTTTTTATCCTCTCCAAGGCCGCAAGTATAGCAGGTAGACTTTGCATCACCACTTTGGTGACCTGCTTCCTGGATACCAGGTGGACGTTTTTTTATATGTTAGTATAGGTCCTTTAAGCTGCACGTTGGCCTATCCCTCCTCTAGGATCTTAAATCATGGAAGGCTGTAAGTAAGGAAACAGTAGAGCAATTCCAGTGTACCAAAAACAGTTTTGCACTACACAATGAACATGCTGCATTCAGTAGGACGAGGTTTAGATTGTGTGTACAGCAGTACATGTAAAATTCCTTCTGGGAGCATTGCTGTTTGACCCTTGTCCGAAGCCCTGACAAATGACCAGACATTGTTCTTGCCCCATCATATGCCTGGCCCTGGAAGTTTAACATCCAGACCTAATGCATTGAGTGCATTTACATGTACATCGTAAAATGTATCTGCATTGCTGCTTGGAAGCTCTTCAAACTGAATAAAGCACTCAATACTGTTGCCAGTTTCAGTGACATACCTGAGGGACAGATAGAACTGGACAATCCTTATAATGTCAATGGTGGAGTCAACAATTACAGAGTAAAACGTTGGTCATTGTATTTCTGTTATGTGGCTCAGTGTCTAGCTGGCAAGGGCTGAAATTAACTCATTGTGAAACTGATGGCCCAGGTAGGTAACCCCCACCGGGTTTCTCATGTGTTCTTCTAGGAAAGCATCATATCGGGCCAGCAGCTTTAATAGTGTCAAGAAGTTTTACCTTGTTTGAGGAAGGGGCACCCAATCCAGCATGTATTCCCTGTGCCCCCTAAAATGCCAATTTCTGTCATGCTAAAAACAGGGTGCTGTCAAACAGTCTACGTAAAACCTTCCTGTTTCTCTCAACCTGCTCCCTCTTGTCTCTAATTAGCTCCGCAACCACTCTGCTGTCCTGGTGGATGCAAAACTTTGTGATCAAAAAGATTTTCTCTGCCTCTCTATGTGCAGCAGACTACTCATGTTGCTTGATTTTTTTCTATCCCCTTTTTAAACTTCTGACACAGAGTGTAGGGTCTGCCCACTGCCGCCCTGCTTTCATTTATTTTACCAAACATCCAGCAACAAAAGCAATAGAAGCGATTGCAACTTGGAAAATACATCAACTATTGTCTGTCCACGTTGCATGACTGATCTATAGTGCGCTTATACCACACAGGACTGAGGTGTCTTCTATCTTCATCATATGGGAATGCGTCATAGCTGTCTTTCAGCCCTAGCTTGCATGGGCCATCCTCTATCAGTGCTCTGATCTGATGAGAGGTTTCTTTTTGAAAAAGGGATCCGTTGGGTACTGCTCTTCGGTATTAAGTTTGAAAAAATCTGAGGTTGGGTGCCCACCTGTTGTAGGCCTTTTAGCGCTACCTGAGAATGAGGCACATTGATCAGATTCAGGGGCGTAATTGAAGGAGCCCCCAGCTCAGCAGCAGCAGTTTCCACAGGCCTGTCATCATTATCATAATTTCCACATTCATCTTCTAACCACAGCTGTGTCTTAATTTATCTCATCCTGACTATGATCACCGTAATTACCGTTGCTTTCCTGCATATTGACCACAGCTACCTGCACAGAGCTAGCTGCGTGCTCCTCAGTAACATATTAACTTGCTTGGTTAGTGGTGGAACTAGCAGCAGGACACCTGCCAGACATAGAGCCTGAGGGTTGAGTTGTTGAAAGTGAGAAGAAGTTTGTGAGCGGAACACGTGAGTATGTCTCATCACCTCTTGATCAGAAACACTCAGATTAGGACCTACATTTTTTTACACACTTTTACTGTCACAAAATACAGTGAAGGAAACAGAAATACAGACAGACTGCTAGCTTTAAAAACTCCCAGGCCGACTCAAGAGTGGCGGGGTCCAATTAAGGGAGTACTAGAGGGGCGAAATCAACGACAAAACGGCCACTGTGCCCCCGCTGGTGCTGTTTGCTGCATAAGATGAGAACCCCCTTGGCAGTATTGGCGTTGATTCTGCCGCTTTAGTACCCCCTTAATCGGGCCCCCGGGCCTCTGCTCAGCAGAGGACGCAGACGTGGTGGGTCTAACTAAAAAAAAAATGTTTTACACAATCAAGAGATACACTACAAACTTTCTTCAAAATATTTAATTAAACAACAAAAATGCATGTTCAGTCAGGCAGATTGGGTCCAGGTGGACCCCTTTGTAACTAGAGTGGGCTTGGGGCAGTCACCCCCTCTAGCTCCACTACTGATTTAGAACAAATTGGCAGAAAAAAAGATGGCCTTTATATTAACTTAGGATGACTTGGGTAGAGGACCTCAAAGTGGATATGAAAAACTAAACATATCAAGTTCATACCTTTTGTAAAATAGGGAAATGATAAATCTTCAGCGTATATTAGCTCTAACTTACTTACAGCACAACTAAACAAGTTAAAAAGCTTAGTATAAAAAGGATAAAACCATATTACAATACAAGAACAATAACATTTTGTGAATGTTCTACAAATTCATTAGCATTTGATAGTTTTGAAGCGTTTTACAGTTTTTCACAATTGTTTACACGCATTTTCTGAATCTTTGGCTCATTTTCTCAAAACTCTAAACACAAAACCACAAACACAAAATGCAAAACTCCACAAATCTCTTGCAAAAGCAAACACTGCATTCAAAACTGTTATCTCTTTCCAATTTTTTTTTTGCATCAAATGACACACACACGCATCATATGAATAGATCTTTCTACCAACCAACAACACACTGTTGTGCTCAATACAAAACACTACGTCTTATCTGTAGGTTCATGCCATTTGCATTTTCAATGTTACACTGTTGTCTGTAAAAAAACAACAACAACTCAGCTCATCTGTGGCCTTTTTATAGTGCTAAAGCTCTGATTTCTAAGTGAAGAATTAAGCAACTAGTGTTTACACCTGTGAGGAGTGGGTGTTGCCAATTGGGAAATAAAGTTTGGCATTGTGGTTGGCGTTACTTTCCAAAGGTACACAAGAGAATTTAAGTTTGATTGTTGTGCCTAATGTAGAGAACTGTGTGTAGTGTTTTGCAAAAACTGTGATTTACAATTGAAAACTTAGTGTAAAGCATAAATTGTGCTTGCAGTTTTGCAGACTTGGTTCTGGGATTTGGTACATGAGTTTCAGGTGTCAGTGATTGTGTTTCAAGTTCCAATTTTAGTGTGTAAACAATTGTGAAAAACTGTATTATGCCTAAAGAACGTCAAGTGAAGACGCCCCTCTATAGCAGACTTAAAGGGAATTTCACCCTACCTTTACACTTAATATTTTGCTCCAAATGTTAATTACAGTACATCTCTGCCAAGTGAAAGGACTTTAAGCACGTTGTTTTAATTTTTCAAGCTTGGCGTTCAAATCTAGTTTTGACATTCACAGTGGACCACAACACCGAAAAATTTTACAGAATTATGTCACCACCCTCTAGGAAATGGGGCATGTCTAACAATTGGTTGACCATGCTTTGGCGTCAGATTGTGAACAAACAGTTATCTAGCTGTAACAATAACGCACCGGGATCGGGAGAACATGAAGAATGGCCCTCTTGCTTGTTGTAGTGTTTTAGAAAAACAACAGTTGGAGTCTATCTTCTAATGTAGAGTAGACAAATTGTTGAAACATGCCAAATGGCTCCATAAGAAGAGGACAAACTTATTTGTTCCTGTGCAGGTTTATACAGCGATCGTGATTGTACAGATTCTTCATGGAATGCAAAACTGGAAAGGGACATTCATTTTTAGGATTGAAAATCCAAACAATACACCCTTTGACATCACTGGGTGTGCTATCTCAGAATGTGCTTTATCAGTATTCGGAATCTAGAACACCATTATGAAACTTCTCTCATTTGTCTAGTTGTTTATAATAAGAGGAGTATAATGAATTCGTTATTGTTTTCAGGTGAAACTACCCTTGAGATTGAACCATAGACCTCAACAATTGATTGTTTGCATGATCATTGTTTGCATGTCTGTGTTCTAATTTGTATTGTTGAATATATTATATTCAACTGAATGTTGTTACTTCAACTGCAGAGGCAACCACAGTGTAGTGTACATTTTATAAAAGAGAGAATGCTGGCCATTGCTGGTGCCACAGACATTACATACATATACATAGTAAAGTCATTGCTAGCGTGTACACAAATAAAAGGAGAGCGGCGTCCTTGTCCATTCCTCCACAAAACACACTGGCTTACTGGATTATGTGAAGATTTTTGTTTGGTCTGTAAATCTTACATTTCCACTGGAAAAAACTATGAATCCAATCGTTTTTTTAAATATCCGCTTTATAAAACCCTTTTACTGCTCCCAACCTGATCCAATGCGTTGCCGTGACAACACATCCTTCATCCTGCCTGACCCCAGGATCTCATTTTAATGTTACCAAATATAAAAACTAAGAAGGAAGGGATGGGCACAGAAAGAAAGCTGTTTGTTAAACCCACCTAGGTGTATGATTAAATGTTTTGCCTGTTTGTGTGTCATAGCACAGAAAAACTGTAATGAAACTATCCCTCTTTCAGCTATCTAAAGCTGAGATAATCTATGTAACAAAAACAAACTTAAAGTGCCAATACTTTGATAATCTGTCTAGCAGGAGAATTCATACCACATTGGTCAGGTGCCATTAAACACAGAAGGGCACACAAACAAAATGTAAAAAAACCACTGAAGTCTAATGTAGTTTGAGCGTAACGGTTTTCCTTCACAGCACCTAAAGACTTCACTTAGATTCTTTGTCACTCTAGATCAAGGTGCCAAAACAGAAACCAATGCGGTTCTAAATACATGTTACACACACACACCCACCCACCCACACACCTACACACACACACACACACGCACACACACACGATCTATTAGAAATATATTTTTACAAGACATGTCTATCAAGGACAATAATTAGAAACAGGTCTATTTTCTGACACATTACACTTTTTCAGGAGGCAGAGCCAAAGTTCCAATCACTGTAATATTTTCGAAGTATTGCCCCCACTCTCCTTGTGTATGTGTACAATAAACTCCAGTATTGTGAAGATATTGTGTACTTTGTACATGCCTTGTGTGCCTGTCATAAGGGGGGACGAGACAGAAGGGAGGTATCATTATTGTCTATTAAAGCAACAACAGAAATGTTTACTAATAAAGCAATACTCGCTCATACTTTCTCATGTGATAGGTCAAATATAGCCACCTTGACAATTCCACTGCACAGAAGTATGACAATGACAACTAGATAATGTCTGTCTGTCTTGTTTTTTTTTTATGTCTGGCGTTTTCTCTTTGCAGGACATAGTGTAGTCTAGTTGACAAATAGTGCTAAACAAGAGCAAAGCAGGATTTAAAAAAAACTTTGCCAAACTAACTCCAGTCAAGGTAGTAAAACACAATCAGCATGTCCAAAACTATGGGACATTCCTCTACCTTCAGCAAGACTTCATGTCAATATTGAGGTTGGGTTAGTAGTATTATAGTAACAATAATTATAGACTCACGTTCTGTGGAGAGTTGAAGTGTGGTTATGGCTGTTCCTAGCATTAGCACTGGATAGGCGCTCCAACCTTTCTTTTTCCCTCTCAACAAAGTTTGTGGTATTGTCCCTTCGTCCACCCGAGAAATCACGGTACAGTCTGGAATGGGACAGTGAGTCCCAGGACACTGGGGGTTTTGAAGGATCCTGGGCTATGACTGGAGCTGCTGCTATATGTGGAGCTGTGACCGGGGTGGGTATGGAATTAGAAGTTCTGTTGATGTTAAAGGACTGGATGGAGTTGTAGTAATGCTGATACTGAAAGGGAATGGACGAGGGCGGAGCTGGCTGGTGCTGATTCTTTGTTGAGACAGACACTGGTGTATGAAGAGGTGGAGGTGGTTCTGGAGCAGGCGGAGGGAACGTTTGCCGGTCCAAACGCAAGTCTTTGTTCTCTTGACTTAGATGGTCCAGTTGTACCTCAAGCTCATCAATGCGATAACGTTGAGTTTCAAGAAGCTTTTGTTGGCTCTCAATGATTTTGTTAAGCTCCAAGAGATACTCTACTGCCCGGTTTGGGCTTTCTGGTGGGACCTCGCTCTGGCTACCTTGCATGTCTAAAACTCTGTCTATCACACAAACTGAGGCAAAATCAATGCTAACTGAAGCAGACTTACTGTAACCATAAGGACTGCCGTCATTTACTTTAACCTAAAAGCTATTAAAGGTTCCATATGTGCTCTATCAGGCACAAGAAAGATTGTCTAAATAGGCACTAAGAGACAGATAGATGTGTAGCCTAAGCAATGTATGCTAGGCCCGAAGCATTCATTTTCTGGGGCATAGACAAACCGTAACACAATTGCACACCAGCCCCACCACCCTCAACAGAAACCCCCACCAAGGCTGGCACCAGAAGTGAGTGGAGGACCAGTTAAAGTCTATTTTAACAATCATCAAGCGATTAAGATAGATCCTTCCAGTTTGCGCTAATCAAAAGTTTGTATTAATACTTTAAACATTTAGTTTAAAACAAAAGTTCAGATGCTCTCAGGACTGTACACCTAATATTTTAAAAACTCCTAAGAACTAATTTTTTCTTCAACCTGAGTGTAGGACTCAATTAATCCAATGTGTGTTGTCCCTGCAGAACCCCACAATTGTGATATGGAAATTGATAGATAACTTATGTACAACACAAAACATCTTCTTTGTTCCGGTAGTAATGCCTACCAAAAAGCAGAGGGACAAGCATGTATCCCAAAATTCTAATGAAAATATTGCCTACTTTAACAACCCAAAAACAGTATACTACACTAGAATGATAAATGCACATGAAGTTCTTACTGGCACCAATTTTTTTGTCCAGATGCAATGTAGACAATGTAATAAAGGTTTTAAGTTTAGCATGAAGCATGTTTTCACTGCTGCCGATTTCACCAGTTGCAACTTGTTAAGTAAGGACAAAGAGATAAAACAATTTTGGGTTGAGTCACAACCTTATTCATTCCAAATAATGACAGCTGCAACAACTCTTTTGTGCCATCTTGCCAATGTAAAAATACTCTAGGCTTATAGCATAGCAGGTTGTTCTGATAATGCATTGAATAATTAGAATTCAGGGGTACTACTTGAGTCTTTAAATTCCCTTATCTAGCAGCAGGTGAAATCCACCTGCACATATCACAGCAATGAACTAGCCTTGATGGCTACATTATACAAATGAGGACATGCTTCCACACAAACAATTAACCTAACAGGTACAAATGTTGATTAGGATTCTAAATTAAATTATGAATTACTCAAAAAACTTTAGATTACCTTGCAAAACCAATTTTATTCCACGGCTATCTCCCGCTGCTCACTACGCGACTCTGGTGAAGACAGTTTCAGGTAAATTATTCCTTTCCATAAAGCATATTTAATTGTTTTAAAGTGTCCTTTATAATCCCTGGGCCCTAGTGGAGAGTTTGCTCGCACGCATATGAATTTCACTCGATAAAGAACTAAAGATTTGCGTTGTGAAATCCTCCCTTCATTCCTCTTCACAAGCTTTGACGTGAAGGAGACTTTTCCGTTTTATCCTGTTGGTCTCATCTATAGGATGTTTTGTTCTGTTTTATAGTATATGATAAAGGCTAACATCCAGAAGAGCTGCAACATACTTTGTGGAATTCTAAGAGATGATAAAAAAAAGTAATTGCCTTGGATACTGCAGAAATGGAGGAACGTCTGGAGCATATATTACTGATGCTCTGTATCTAGGAAAAATTACCTTGGTCACAAATTGTCACACTATTTGTATCAATATTTGGAATATTAATACAGCTACATCACTTTCAGCAAGTGGCTCTCGCTTATCTGCTTAGCCCAGTACGGTGGTGACAATAGCAGCGTCTGCTAATTTGTAGTATGGTGGTTTCGGAAAACATGTCCCATGGTGAAAATCCTCAACATATTGACACGTCGTTGAGTTTTTACCTCTGGCAAAATATGCAGATGACAAAAACACCACTAAACATAAAGATGGGTTTGTAATCTAGCCTAGCGTCCTGGTTAGGCCTGGTAGCTACTCGAGTCACTGAAAATGAATACATCAAAATAGTGTCAATTGACGTCTTAAAATATTAGTTCTAGTTGCCTACTATCTTGGGTTTAATATCCTATGCATGCAAAAATCAAACGTAATTACTAATCTATGAGCAACAGATCAATGTCCATTTGCATTCCATTTTCCACCTATACACGGTTCGATGCAGCGGATACGCGAGCGCATGTGACGGTAAGATAAAGAGTTGTTTTCTTCTTCCAAGAATTCGAATATGTATCATCCTGCGCTACACTTCACAATCAATAGACTCTATTCCATTAAGGTCAAAACATCCTACGCAAATGCAGGGTACGCAACGCGTTATTATGGATCCCACTGCTTTCCTGCCCAATACACGCCCTCAATCGCTAGGATTGGCCATGCGTCCATGCGCGCGCGTTCGAATCATAGTGCCGGTCAATCATGAATTATGGTGATATTGTAGATATGCATGCAGCCCCTTTTAAGTCCCTTGATGCAGTTTACCACAGTATTTCGCGTTTTGTAGCAGGGGATAGTTTAAGAACTCATCATTGTACACCAGTGGCGTGTACAGGACATTTTAAGTGGGGGGGGCCAAGAGGGACACAGGCCAAGTGAAAGGGGGGCCGAGAACATCAAACTTATATTCGAGTCAGAAGCTCAGAATGAGTTAATTTAGCACCACGGCAAGTGTTACATCCTTAAGACGAGAAATGGTAGGCAAAAATTACGTTTTGAGAGTCACGCAATTTTGCTTCTGTAGCATGTATTGTATAAATGTATAACACTGATATTGTACAAATATCAAACTACACAAAAAATATGTGTATTATACAGTATTTTGTGGACTTGCCTCCAAAAATGTATCGTTACTTTATCAAGTGTTAGTGTGTTATCAAATCTAAATATGGTAATTTCCTTTGTTTCAGTAACCAATCGTAAAAGTACAAAGGGGGGTTTAAACCTATCTCGTGGGCCGGTGAAAGTGTTGAGAACGAAATCTCCATCTTAAATACACCAAACGTTCCAGTTGTATTACTATCTATTTTCTGAAGGCTTTTATAGAAGGGTTTGTTCATATATAATTTATAGCTTGATCTTAGGCTTTCCAAATATCCTTTCGTAACTAAATTCAGTTTGCCGCTTTCGCCGCTGAGTAGCTGAGTCTATAGTTTGACGCGTGTACACACGCACCACAATCTTCGGTTCAGTTTCAACTTTAAAACCTTACCTTCTTTCCTCTGAGCAGTAAGGTTACTCACAAATCCAGATATCAGACGTGATGAAATGCATGGCCTTTAATTTCAGGTTCCAAACTCAAACAGAATCGTCCAATACGAGACGTATTTGATTTAAACGAAAGGTCATCAAACAAACGAAAATCACGGTCACACGTTTCACGGTCAAAAACTTTTTTGCTCCAAACTACCTAGCGTCCACACAACTCAATGGTACGCCCACTTATTCTTCGCACCTGCACCGGCAATTAAAGCGGACTAGACCACTGACAGCGTGTGGCCAGGTGCCTCACCTAACGACACCTCCTGGCCTGGCTATAGATGGCCATCACTATACAATATTTACAACCTAACGCAAAAATAATAATGTTAATTACAAACATAAACTTACTGAACTTTGGCTCTTACATTTCCGGCCCCATAATTGTAAGACAGGAAGGCGTACAATTATCCACAATAACATACATATACAGAGCCAACATACACAAAGTTAATCATAGTTATTCATTATGAGACTGCCTTACAAAGAAGGCACAGTTTATCAACAGGTCTATCCACAATGTTAGTTTTAGTCTTGAGCAGGACACGGCGGACTAGTCCTTTTGCATCAGGTGTGGTGCTAATTACCCTCCCCATAACCCAAGAGTTCCGGGGGGCTGAAGCATCCATGATAAGGACAATATCACCTGGGCTGAGGTTTTGTTTAATTGTATTCCATTTCTGGCGTTCCTGAAGACTAGGGAGGTATTCTTGCACCCAGCGCTTCCAGAACAAGTCTGCTAGATACTGTACCTGTCGCCACCTGCGTCGAGCATATGTATCGTCCTTGTGGAACAGTCCTGGTGGTAGCAAGGGCTCTCGTTTCATTAGTAACAGGTGGTTGGGGGTCAAGGGTTCCAAATCGTTAGGATCATCTGAAGATGCAGTTATTGGCCTGTCATTGATTATGGACTCCACTTCACAGAACAAAGTATGTAGACATTCATCTTCCAGTGTTTGTTGTTTCACTACAGAGTTCAGGATTTTCCTTACAGTGCGGATCTGCCGCTCCCAGACCCCCCCCCCCCCCCCCCAAAATGAGAGGCAGCTGGGGGATTGAAGATCCATTGGATTCCCTTCTGGACTAGAACGTTTTGTATTTTAGCCTGGTTCCATTGTTGTATAGACTCCCTCAGCACACGCTCTGCACCAACAAAATTGGTGCCATTGTCAGAGCGAACGACAGCAACCTGTCCCCTTCTGCAGATGAATCGGCGTAGTGCGTTCAAGCATGAGTCTGTGTCCAGTGTGTTGGCAACTTCCAGGTGCACAGCCCTCGTTGTCAGACATGTAAAGATCACCCCATAACGTTTCATGGTGCTGCGTCCTCGTTTGACCTCAAACGGTCCGAAATAGTCCACCCCCACATTTGTGAAAGGTGGTTTATCTGGCACCAGTCTGTCATTTGGCAAGTCAGCCATCTTTTGCTGTCCGCTTTTGGCGTGGACTCTTCTGCAGACAACACATTTTGAAAGGAACCTCCTCACTGTAGAGTTTGCTCTAAGGATCCAAAACTTACGCCTTAGTTGAGAGATCATATAGCTCCTCCCTGAATGTCCAATTCTCTCGTGTATGTCCTGAAGTATGAGTTGAGTGACATGTGAGTCCTTTGGTATGATTGCCGGGTGTTTGCTTTCCAACGGCATCGCCGAATTGCATAGTCGGCCTCCTACCCTTAGAACTCCGTCTTGCAATATAGGATCCAAGTTGTGGACACAGCTGGTCCTTTTCACCCTTTGAGATCCTTTCTTCAATGCTGTGATCTCATCTTGGAAATGTTGTTCTTGACAAATCCGGATGATTTCCTTCTCAGCATTTGTTAAGTCATCGACAGTCAATTGTGGTTTGCTCAGTGCTCTCTTGCAGTATTGTCTTTTCCTTTCCAACCTCATGGTTTGTCGTGTTACAATTTGACTGGGGGCCTGCGTCCTTTTCCGTTTCCTGATCAACTGCTTAAGCGTTTCCTTCACTCTAAGAATCCAAGCTACTGCTCTTTTCAAATTGTACCACTTTGAGTAGTGGTTGAACAGTTTATTCACTGAGTCATTGTCTTCCGTTGCATGAGTAGCGTTTGCAGTGACTATTTTCCTGACTTCCAAGTCGTCTGTATCAATCTTTATCTGGTCTGGCCTTCCAGGCCAGAGATGCGGGTCTGCCAATATAGGTGGGCCCAGGATCCAGTTCTCGTTCTTTAGGAACTTTGCTGCACTTAGCCCCCTGGAAGCACAGTCTGCAGGGTTTGTCATAGTATTGATGTACCTCCATTGTTCTGGTCTGGTTGAGTCTCGAATCATGGAGACCCGGTTTGCCACAAACGTTTTAAAACGAAGTGTGCAGTTGTCTATGTACTTCAAAACGGTAGTACTGTCAGTCCAGAATGTTGAGTCTTGTAACTTCAGTTGCAGTTCCTTTCTCAAGACTTTGTCCATGTTCACTGCCATAACCGCAGCTGTTAATTCCATACGAGGTATTGTAATCTGCTTCAGGGGTGCTACCCTCGACTTTCCCACCATGAACGCACAATGAACCTGTCCTTTTACGTTTGTGAGCCTAAGATATGATACCGTTCCATAGCCAATTTCACTTGCGTCTGAAAAATGGTGGAGCTGGGCCGTCAGAATATGCCCATAGTCGGCAGGTCTGATGGTCCTGTCTACTCTGAAGTCAGTTAATTGATTCAGCCCTTTGATCCATGCAAGCCAAGCTTGGGACATTTGTTCAGAAACATCCTGGTCCCAAGTAAGCTTCTCCTTGCATAGTTGTTGCAGCAGGATCTTAGCTGGGAGAATGACAGGAGAGAGAATCCCTAAAGGGTCGTAGATGGAACTCACCACTGACAGTATTCCTCTTCTGGTGACAGGTCTGTCTTTGAGGTTGATTCTAAACTTGAATGAGTCGGACTCAGCACACCACAGCACCCCGAGAGCTCTCTCTACTGGAAGGGCGTTTTGATTTAAATCCAGGTTTCTCGTTTCCTTTGTTCGCTCCTCTTCGGGAATAGATGTGAGAAACAAATGACTGTTGCTGGTCCACTTTGTAAGGCGAAAACCTCCTGTATCACACAGAGATGTAAGATTATCATACAGCATGACAGCCTGCTCTTCGTCCTTGACGGACTTCAGACAGTCGTCCACATAAAAGTTATAAAGAATTGTATCCACAGCCTCGAGGGACGACCCACACCTATTGTCTTCTGCTGTTTTTCTGAGAGCGAAGTTGGAACAGCTAGGCGATGATGTGGCACCAAACAGATGAACCACCATCTTGTACTCAACCATATCGTGTCTGAAATCTCCCTCTGGCCACCACAGAAAGCGCAGAAGGTCTGTGTCTTCTTCTGGCACTCTCACTTGATAGTACATAGCTTCAATGTCAGCCATTACCGCAACACGTTCTTGTCTAAACCTAGTCAGCACTCCAAAAAGGGTGTTCGTCAAATTTGGACCTTGTAGCAGCTCACTGTTCAAAGAAACTCCTTGAAAGGTAGCGGCACAGTCAAATACTACTCTTAACTTTGCTTTTTGTGGGTGGTAAACCCCGTGATGTGGGATATACCACACTTTTCCATCCTGACGGTCCAACTGTTCTTCCGGTACTTTGACTGCATATCCTTTCTTTATCATGTCACTCATGAAAGCATTGTATTCCTCACGGAATTTAGGCATCTTACACAGCTTCTTCTTTAAATGGTGGGCACGATGTACTGCCAGGCTTCGGTTGTTTGGCATGTTAACATTTGCCTTCTTCATAGGCATCTTAATGTAATAATGACCATGTGCGTAATGTGCAGAGTCTGACACCAATTCCATAAACTGGTGGTCCTCTTGTGACATTTCTGTCACATCATTGCCCTTTCCCTCTGGAAAGTCGTAGTTGAACTGCTGTATTAGTAGTTGTTCCATATTTTCAATGGATGTACGAAACACTTGGAGCCATGGCTGTACAACATCGTTGGGGTTGGTAACATTCTGATCTTTGAGTGACAAGCCGTTGACAACCCAACCAAGGGTAGTCTTAATTGCGTATGGCCCATTGTCTTGGCTATTTATCACTTTCCAGGGTTCAAGTGCTTTGTGAGCATTTGCACCTATGAGAAGTCCTACTTCTGCATCAATGTGTGGCAACTTCACTTCCTTAAGATAAGACCACCTTTCAACATGCTTTTGCTGGGGAATATTTCCTTTCTGAACAGGAATGGCCTTTTGAGTGAAAACTTTGGGAAGATCAATATAGTTGTTTTCATCTAGGCCACTGATCTCCAAATCCGACAGTATTGTGCTTTTTACTCTTCTCGTTGGGCTCATAGTACTCAATAAGATCTCAGTCCTTTTTCCTGTAAGGTTTAGCTGTCGTGCCAGCGCTTCTGTGCAAAATGAAGCCGAGCTGCCGGGATCCATGAACGCATACGTCTCCACCGACCAGTTACCTTTTTTTGACTTCACCCGGACTGGCACGATGGCAAGTACACATCTGTCTTCGCCGACCCCAGTACATGCCTTTGAATCATGACTTAGAGACACTAGTGCACTGGAAACAGTTGTGCCTTCTGACATGACATCTCCTGCATTATCCCTTTCTTTGTCCTTTGCAAAATGCAATATGGTAGGGTGTTTCTGCGAACACGCTTGGCATGTCATTCTGTGTTTGCATTCCCTGCTAACATGACCTTTCATTAGACATCCGAAGCAGTATCCTCCTTTCTTTAGAAACTCTATTCTGTCTTTGTGTGTTTTTTCTCTGATGACCATGCATTCCTCTAATGTATGATTCTTTTTGCAAAACACACAGGTACGAGCACATTTGCTAAATCTGGTCTCACTATGCGTTCTTGGAATGACAGTAAGATTCTCTGTTAAACTCACATTTGTAGCAAAACTGCTTCCTTGTTTCCCATACTTCTTCGCTCTTATGTCTAAGTCACCCTTATTTCTTTGCTTTCTTTCAGATGTTGCAACGTCAACAATGTCGCCAAACAAAGGGTCTGTCATGACTTTAGCCTGCCGGTCCACAAATCCAACCAGGTCTTTGAACTTTGCCCTTCTATGGCTTTTCTCCTGGATATCAAATGCTACGGTTCTCCATTTGTCTCTGAGTTTATACGGTAACTTTGACAATACAACCTTCATGTTTGTAGGGTTGTTTAACTCGTCCATGTAGTCAACGTCCTCCATGGCATTTCTGCATCCCAGGAGAAACAGTGCAAAGTTGCTTAATGTCTTTCCATCCTCTGCCTTTATTTGAGGCCAACTAAAGGCTTTTTCCATGAGAGCTGTCGCAATTTTTAATTCATTTCCATAGTGACTGGTAAGCAGTTTTGTTGCTTCTGTGTAACCACGCTCAGGAGACATGTGCATACAACTCCTTACTAGATCCCTTGGCTCTCCTCTTGTATATTGCTCCAAGAAGTACAGCTTGTCTGCACCGCTTTCTGCTTTGGAGTTAACAGTGTGGTCGAAGGCTCGAAGGAACGACCGGAACTCAAGTGGATCTCCATGGAACACAGGTATGTCCCTCTGGGGTAGACGAGACAACTGTTGGTTTTTTACTAATAGTTCCGTAATGTCTGTCTGTCGTTGCATTACACTGGCAAAGGGACCAATGTCGTTCATGTGGGTCGTTGGAGGGATTCTAATGGGGTCTTGAAATGACTGTTGTGGTGCTTTAAACTTGGGTCTAGCTCCTAATGACTGTTTCTGCCCTAAAGGAAGGGAATACAGGTGATGGAGATTAGTGGTAAAGTCATCATGCATAACTTCACTGTGCCCAGTCTCGGCCTTAATATGTGGAACCTGTGACCTCGCACACGCACCATATAGCTCAGAGTCATCAAACTCCTTGTACACTTTGATCTTAGCATTAGACTCTGCTAAAGCTGTTTTGAGCAACAACTCTTCTTTCTGGGCTTTGAGCTGTGCTTCTTTCAATTCAAAAGCCTGTTTTTCCTTTAACATGGCCAAACTTGCCTCCAGAGCCGCTTTGTTTGCCACCTCTTTTAGGTGTGCAGAGGACACAGCTGACATTGTTGTATGTACACTTTCAGACCCAGCTCTACTGGCAGACGTTCGATGTTTGGATACTACTGACACACTATCCATAGGTGTTACCTCCTCATCATGCTCTTGTGCTATCTTTGCACGTAGCTTGGCATTGTCAATCCATACATCGATTTCTCCAACAAAATGATTGAAGCTGTCACGCTTTGGCTCAAACCAATACTCTTGATCTGCACTCTGCTCCTCTTCTCTCAGGTACAGCAGAACAGGCTGGTTAAGCTCAATAAACTCTTCAAAAGTTCTGGCAAAGTCTTTTCTTAACTGTTGAATGGTCATCAAGTTAACATCATCTTCTTTAAGACGTTTCATTTCATTGGCCTTTAAAGTCAACTTTCCTAATTTAGCCCGTCTTGTCTTTATATGTTTATTCAAAGTTTCTTCATAACCCTTTTCCGTATAAACAGTCCCTTTTTGGCCACCACTGGTAGTTATGTCATGATCGGACATTATGTAACGTAAATGCAAAGGACAACGTAAACGTATATAATATATATTTTTACAATGAGATGATTCCTTTACTTCCCTTCCATTCATTCATACACCATTTACATCGAAAACAGCGCTGACAGTTCGGGTAATGGGTTATTTGCCGAACTGCGCTGTTTCATTCAACGGAACAAAGTTTTTGACTTATGTATCGGCTAAATTCAGTTTGCCGCTTTCGCCGCTGAGTAGCTGAGTCTATAGTTTGACGCGTGTACACACGCACCCCAATCTTCGGTTCAGTTTCAACTTTAAAACCTTACCTTCTTTCCACTGAGCAGTAAGGTTACTCACAAATCCAGGTATCAGACGTGATGGAATGCATGGCCTTTAATTTCAGGTTCCAAACTCAAACAGAATCGTCCAATACGAGACGTATTTGATTTAAACGAAAGGTCATCAAACAAACGAAAATCACGGTCACACGTTTCACGGTCAAAAACTTTTTTGCTCCAAACTACCTAGCGTCCACACAACTCAATGGTACGCCCACTTATTCTTCGCACCTGCACCGGCAATTAAAGCGGACTAGACCACTGACAGCGTGTGGCCAGGTGCCTCACCTAACGACACCTCCTGGCCTGGCCATAGATGGCCATCACTATACAATATTTACAACCTAACGCAAAAATAATAATGTTAATTACAAACATAAACTTACTGAACTTTGGCTCTTACAGGGGATTGAAGATCCATTGGATTCCCCTTCTGGACTAGAACGTTTTGTATTTTAGCCTGGTTCCATTGTTGTATAGACTCCCTCAGCACACGCTCTGCACCAACAAAATTGGTGCCATTGTCAGAGCGAACGACAGCAACCTGTCCCCTTCTGCAGATGAATCGGCGTAGTGCGTTCAAGCATGAGTCTGTGTCCAGTGTGTTGGCAACTTCCAGGTGCACAGCCCTCGTTGTCAGACATGTAAAGATCACCCCATAACGTTTCATGGTGCTGCGTCCTCGTTTGACCTCAAACGGTCCGAAATAGTCCACCCCCACATTTGTGAAAGGTGGTTTATCTGGCACCAGTCTGTCATTTGGCAAGTCAGCCATCTTTTGCTGTCCGCTTTTGGCGTGGACTCTTCTGCAGACAACACATTTTGAAAGGAACCTCCTCACTGTAGAGTTTGCTCTAAGGATCCAAAACTTACGCCTTAGTTGAGAGAACATATAGCTCCTCCCTGAATGTCCAATTCTCTCGTGTATGTCCTGAAGTATGAGTTGAGTGACGTGTGAGTCCTTTGGTATGATTGCCGGGTGTTTGCTTTCCAACGGCATCGCCGAATTGCATAGTCGGCCTCCTACCCTTAGAACTCCGTCTTGCAATATAGGATCCAAGTTGTGGACACAGCTGGTCCTTTTCACCCTTTGAGATCCTTTCTTCAATGCTGTGATCTCATCTTGGAAATATTGTTCTTGACAAATCCGGATGATTTCCTTCTCAGCATTTGTTAAGTCATCAACAGTCAATTGTGGTTTGCTCAGTGCTCTCTTGCAGTATTGTCGTTTCCTTTCCAACCTCATGGTTTGTCGTGTTACAATTTGACTGGGGGCCTGCGTCCTTTTCCGTTTCCTGATCAACTGCTTAAGCGTTTCCTTCACTCTAAGAATCCAAGCTACTGCTCTTTTCAACTTGTACCACTTTGAGTAGTGGTTGAACAGTTTATTCACTGAGTCATTGTCTTCCGTTGCATGAGTAGCGTTTGCAGTGACTATTTTCCTGACTTCCAAGTCGTCTGTATCAATCTTTATCTGGTCTGGCCTTCCAGGCCAGAGATGCGGGTCTGCCAATATAGGTGGGCCCAGGATCCAGTTCTCGTTCTTTAGGAACTTTGCTGCACTTAGCCCCCTGGAAGCACAGTCTGCAGGGTTTGTCATAGTATTGATGTACCTCCATTGTTCTGGTCTGGTTGAGTCTCGAATCATGGAGACCCGGTTTGCCACAAACGTTTTAAAACGAAGTGTGCAGTTGTCTATGTACTTCAAAACGGTAGTACTGTCAGTCCAGAATGTTGAGTCTTGTAACTTCAGTTGCAGTTCCTTTCTCAAGACTTTGTCCATGTTCACTGCCATAACCGCAGCTGTTAATTCCATACGAGGTATCGTAATCTGCTTCAGGGGTGCTACCCTCGACTTTCCCACCATGAACGCACAATGAACCTGTCCTTTTACGTTTGTGAGCCTAAGATATGATACCGTTCCATAGCCAATTTCACTTGCGTCTGAAAAATGGTGGAGCTGGGCCACCACTATACAATATTTACAACCTAACGCAAAAATAATAATGTTAATTACAATAATTACAAACATAAACTTACTGAACTTTGGCTCTTACACTATTAGTTAACATTTTTACCCTATTCACTTGTAGTGTCTGGCCACTTATGTTTTGTACATGCCCCAGCTCATATGAAGACGTAAATTAATAAGTTTCTATTTAAAGTAAAATATATGGCCATATAGATAACGGCATTAGAACTGAAGTAAAAATATCTTGTAATTTGCAGTTGTTCCCGACTAGTTATAGGAACATTATCATGTCTATCCTAACCTAATGGATTTGTCTATAGGAGGTGCTTCGCTTGCCTACTTTATAACATGCCTGAGTGTAGCCTAACCCAGAATGTTTTAAGTGGAAAACTAATAAGAACTTATTACTTATAAGAACCAAAATAGACAGGGGTATTGATAACATCAGTTTAACACATTATTTTATTCACCGTAATAAAGATAAACAGACACCCTGTTACAAACTAGTGCTGTTTCCAGCTCTTACTCCACCACTACTTAAAATACTCCAATATTTTTCAAACAGTAAAGAGGCAACTAAATATTGTATAGATTTTGAGAGAACACAAAATATTGTTTTGTTTTCCTTATGAGAAAAAAACTCACACGTCATCTCTTCGAATCAGATAAATAGGACTTCTTTAGAATAGCCATATGCTACTGTTTTGGTGGAGGGTGGTAAAATACTTTATAAACATGTCCATATCAAGTGACTACTTTTGCTCTTCTGGATTCAGTACTGAGAACACCCAGGTTACTCGGCCGACAGTCCAGCATAGAGCGGAAAAGCTGTGCTCAAATGCAGCACGGCTTACTGCAGAGATAGCTAGCTAATGTCTAGCTAGCCTGTTGGAAAGACTCGTTACCAACAACACAATGCAAAGCTAACCATGTGTCCTTTTTTTGCATGATAAAATCTTTTATAAAAAACAAACAAAAACAAAAAACAATCGGCCATACCTTACAGTATTCTTGTGAGATGTTGGTCACTGCACTGTTAATGCTGTTGGTCACGTGAATGGGCTCGCATTTGCACCCAGTGTACCGTCAACACACTACACTATTTAACAGTTTCTGTGTTCCCTATTAAAACGAGCTAAGCACTGACGAGAGGTCAGCTTGCGACATCTGTATCATAATTGGTGAGATTGTGCCTGCGTCTGCGATTGATACTGAATGGCGTTATCTGTACGTCGTGCACTATCCTTACAAAACATGAAATCTTGCTTACATTCTCCAAATTCTGGCAGGGTAAGGGGGGCCACCAAGGGGACCAATCAGATTTCAAACTACAATGTCCTGAAGATGAACTAGGCCTACAAAAAGTGCATCTTAAAAACTTCACCCAGTGGGTTGTTACCGTGCTGTTTCACAGGCTATATAAACGTGGACAAGCCGTAGAAAATTATTACTTCATTACCATGGTTGGAATTTAAATTTAAAAAAGAATATAGGCTACATGTCACAAAAGTGAAACAAAATAGATGTCACATTGAGAATGGTTGCTCATGTCATCCCCCCCGTCAAATCATATTTATCGCCATGAATTCCAATGACTATGGATTGAATGAAATAGCCAATTTGTTAAATGTATGCAAGTTATGCATGTCATGTTAAGCATTCACATCTACTTTGATTCATATAATCATTTGTTAAAAAACATGTTGACAGTTGAAAACATTTAAGCTTACTAGCAGGTTAGGGTATAAGATGTAAAATGCTCAGGGTTCCAGTTATGTGGGAGCCAGTGGGAGCTGAGCTCCCATAAGGAGGGGTCTGAGCCCCCATGAAAGCAGTAAAGTCATACATCTGTGGGGGTCGCCAATACATTACCCACAACCTTTACTTTAATCACAAATAATGCATTTTTCAATCATGTAATAAGTATTATTTACATTATTGAGATAACTCGGCTAAAGGAAACATATTTTCCAAAAGAACGAGGCAATATATTCTGTCATGAATGATATTATGGCAGCACTTCACCACCAAGGCACCATAGCGCGCAGTAGTGGAGAGCAATCTATGTCTGTGTTGAGAGCGTGCAAATGTGCAATTTGTGTGAAAAACTGAAGCCACTGACATCTTAATAAATATTTAATAGACAGCACAAAGTAGTGGACTAGCTACCATACCGCGTTAGTCTGTTTTGTCTGTGCAACAGTAAGAGGATGGCTTTTACTTTTTACTAGGCCTTTGTATGCATGTATATTTTGCCCCCTGTTTGAGCGTTATTCATCCATAGAAAAATTGCAAAAATAACAATTGTTGGCCAAGATACGAGATACTGCTTAACTGTTGTTTTAGAACAATGGACAGCGCTGTTTGTTGTGTGCTGCACACAACATGATTTAAAAAGTGGGCTGCCTTGTGTGTGAAAATGTTGGACCACGTAGTAGTATGGGTATTGGAACTCTTTGGCTAAGTTCGAATTCTTTAGTTTGCTTAGGAAGGTTCCTAACAGAGTCAAATGAAGAATTTAAGTTGCAGCCATGATAAGTACTGTTTGAATTCTTTAAGTGCTAAGGAAAGGTGCTTCAATGCTTCCTAACTTGTGTACTTTAGCATAGGATACACTGGACCATCCTTTATGAAAGGGAAGAAGCAAATGCCACCCCACAATTCCTTGTGGCAGCAATATTTAAAGCGATACACCATTCAGCCGTCGATCGACATAACCGACAAGGGATGCAGATCATATAGCCTAGAAAAGCATTATTATTAAGCATTTTCCATCTGATGTTATGCCCTATCTTGCTAATATGCTTATATGCTAATATGCCTATATGTCTTCAAATGTCAACATGTTAGAAACTTAAGAATCATAATATTTAACTATAGTAGCAGATTTGTATGACCAACATAAATGCATAACTTGCATACATTTGGCGATCAGGCTTCATACAATCATATTAATTGGGATTCATGCGCGGCGATCAATATGAGTTGACAGGGGGATGAGGACGTGAGTAAACCATTCTCAATGTGACATATTTCATTTCGCTTTTGTGACAGGTAGCCCATAGGCCTATTCCATTTTTAATTCCACCCTTGGAAATAAAGTAGGTTAATATATTTATCCGCCTTGCCCACGTTTATATAGGCCTTGAAACAACATGGTGACAACGCACGGGCGAAGTGTCTAAGATGCGCTTTTTGTAGGCTATAGTTCATCTTTGGGACATTGTAGTTTCTCCACGAATGACCCACGAAAACCTCCGTCGCATGATTACGTAGCTTAGTGTAAGTGCAGTCGGATTTCTTTAGCAACGCGATTGTCTTTTGCCAAATCCTTATGAATTCTCTTTCATATCTTTCCTTAACCTCATGACGTTTTCCCTCGGGGTTAAGGAAAAGTACATAGTGAAAGTCATTAGGACGTACTTTATTGAAGAATTCGGATCCAGCCTTTCGCTCTCTCACACTCTCACACACACACACACACACACACAGACAAAGTGCACCGGCAAAGCTATCTGATCTGCATCCCATGTCGGTCATGTCGATTGTTTCGTGAACAGCAAAATGGTGTATTGCTTTAAAAGGAATTGTGGGGCGGCAGTTTCTTCTTTCCTATCGTAAAGGATGGTCCAGTGTATCCTATGCTAAAGAACACAAGTTAGGAAGCATTGAAGCACCTTTCATTACCACTTTCGAACAGCACTTATATGGCTGCGACTCAGATACTTCCGGGTCATTTCACTCAGTTCGGAACTTTCCTAAGCAAAAGAAAGAATTCGAACATAACCTTTACTTTAGTGACCCAAAGGTAATTTCAATCCTAGCCATAGGCAACGTTCGAATTCTTAATTTTTCTTAGGAAGCTTCCTTACTGACTGAAATGACCTGGAAGTATCTGAGTGGCAGCCATGAACACCAGCTAACATCCTATGTGATTGGTCCAAGTATATGGTGGGTGGTAGCCTGCTATGACGAAAGGTTGGTTTCCAGGTACAGCATTTAAACTGTTTTGGCCACAGCAGCACATATTTCTAAAAATGAATTAGAATTTTATCTTGAACTATGAATGCTTTTGAGATCAGCTTAGCTGAAGAAGTTACAAAATATGTAGGCTACACATTTACAACTCGTAACAACAATTAACACTCATAATGTTCTGTCGCGATCCATAATGGCGATCCATTTGGTTCCTCCTGCTGTGTTTGGCTCCCACTGCTGTATTGGGGTGTACGCTACCGCAAACTCAAATCAGAAGCGAACAGGTATACCATCACAGCCTCTGAGAACAAGCGAAAGAGAGCCAAGCGAACAGGAAAGGTTCGCTTTCGCTTGAAGTATACTGGGGCCTTAAAAATCAAAAATTTCACTTATAACCTACATCACACAATTAGCCAAATAGTACATTTTCTGCTCAAAACCACATTTTGTTAATTAAATACAGACTCTACATTTCAAAATGCAAAATAACTTTGTCTACAAACACTAACTCTGTCAAAACAGCCAACCAGACTCAATATCAAATAATTTCTGAATGTGTGAATTTTTGGCACATACTATCGAACAGTGAATGAGTCATCTTTACTTTAAAGAATGTAGGCCTACAGTAAAAAAAGAAAAGTAGGTGACAGATTTGCTATTGTAAAAACTTTATTTGCAACACGAACTTTCTGCCGGTGATCAGCAAAAAGGTTCTTTAGAGGAACAAAAATATAGATTATGTATAATCCACACGCGCTCTTACTATCCACCACACATTCTTACTCCTCTCCTCTACGTCTCCTTCTTCCATTGTCCTTTCCCAACTTCTCCTCTGCCTGGTCCAGCTACTCCTCTCCCTAGTCATCTCCCTCATCTCACTATTCCTCTCCCTTGTCCAGACATTATTTTCCGACCACCTCTCCTTTGTGTAGGTAGTTCTGTATCCACATTGAACAAAAAGTCCTCTTTTTTTCTGTGCATGTCCATGTCATTGAAATAACTTTAGTAATCTGGCTATGTATTTGACTGACATTTGGACTCAAATGTGGTTGGTTTACCTTACACAACTTACAGTAAATAAGCTATTTTCCAATGTTTCAATGATATGTTCATTCCAAAATATTTATCAGATGTTTCAGTATATCTTTTGCCCGAAGGGCGTAGACCGTTATAGTTATTGTACCGGTTTATTCTTCCCTATTATTAAGGGTCCTAGCCCGAAGGGCATAGACCCTTATAGTTATTGTATTGGTTTATTATTCTTTATTATTAGTGTGCTTGCTTTAGGCAAGCCACACTACTATCATCTCACATATATATTATTATTATTATAGCAAAATTTGCCACCCCTACTCCTCCCACATTTTTTGCACTACATGGACATCAAAGGCATCAAAATTTGAGCATTGATCCCAATTAAGTTGCAATTACTTTTGGGAAGATTCTGTTGCACAGTTTTTTTTTTATATTAAACGTTTAGTGCCAAAATATTTCCCATAGGAATGAATTGGTGGAATGTTCAGAACTAGAGTGTGGCAGATGGTGATTTGAAAATATTGGCCTACTTTTCTAAACTGCCACCACTCTCACGTTTTTAAGTCAACATACACATATTTTACATGTAAATGTTCCCCTGGTTCCCCTAGCTAAACGTTGCTCATTTCAAATTCCTTGCCATTTTCTAACCTGTGATTGCGCTTCCAGTTTCAACGTTTCATAGACATATTACACATGGCCATGTTCGCCTGGTTCTTACGGTGTCATTATATAAGCTGTGATGTATAGTTTTCATTTTATAAACGATTGAAGCCGACCACACCTTAAGCTACTCGACAGACATTGACCAGGTTGCCGTGGTTACGAAATAAACATTCGCGTGCTATGCTTAACGCATCATCACCAAAACCCCTGCCATCTGTCACATCACCCCCGTTCTGCTCCAACTCCACTGGCTTCCCATCAAATACAGAATCAATTTCAAAATCCTCCTCCATACATTCAAGGCCATCCACAATCTAGCCCCTCCATACCTGTCTGACCTCATTCATATTAACACTCCTACCCGGTCCCTCAGATCTACCTCCTCCATCAACCTGATCGTCCCCCATTCGTCTGTCCACCATGGGATCGCGAGCCTTCAGCTGCTCCGCCCCCGTCTATGGAACTCCCTCCCCCTGACATCAAAAATCTGGACTCAATTTCCTGTTTCCAAAACCACCTCAAAACCCATTACTGTCCCACGTGATGCTTTTTAATGCTCGATTGCAGGCTCCATGCCTTTTTAATTGTATGCTACTTATTTTGATCTTATTTTATTTTATTTATTTATTTATTTTTATTATTTTTTATGAGAACTGTTTTTTATATTACTGTACGGCGACCTTGAGTGCCTTGAAAGGCGCCTTATAAATTCAATGTATTATTATTATTATTATTATTAACGCTGCTGATTTCGAATAGATTGTTGTTTTCTAACCTATTGTAATAACCCCAGCCATTAACAACCAGGATCTCTTATTGGACGTTTATTAAACACAGGATTTTGTTCGGGCCATATCCTACGCTTCTAAACTAACTTCGATATTCGAGCTATCATCCGGAACACAGCTATTGTCTCTCTGCTCACATTCCAACACTTCACTCCAAGAGCGCGACCCCCCCCCCCAGGCTATATGTAGGCAGCATTTGATTGACAGGTGGCTCAGGACAGGAGCTTAACATACAGCATAACATGGCATAACATTAGAACATTAACATTAATAACACATTAGTTCCCTACAGGGTCGCTACACTACTCCCCCCCATCAATTTTCCTCGTCCTCGAGGGAACAAACATAGTCTTTCCAGCGACCAGGGGGTCTCCTTTGTCGTCTTGGCCGGGTGGGGATAGCAAGGGGTTGGGAGGCGTCGGGAGGCGTCCCCTAAGGACCCGTGGGCATGGGAGAGGGCCCAATGAAATTGGGTAGCACCTCTTTGGGGACAGTCACAGGCTGTGGTGACTCCCCTACAGGGGGGGCGAGGTTGGGGTCTGCCTGGTGGTCACTTTGGGAGGGGTGGGCCCGTGCTGAGTGCTCCCTAGGCTGAGGGAGAACAGGGCTCACAGGGGTCTGGGGTTTGGCATTGCCATGGTACGGTGCCAGTCTGTCTCTATGAATGACCACCTTCCTCCCCCTGGGTGGCAGCTGCACCCGGTACACAACCTCCCCCACCCTCTCCAGTATTTTACAGGGTCCCATCCACTCACTATCCAGTTTGGGGCATCGTCCTTTCTTGCGCTGGGGACTGCACCCACACCAGTTCCTCTGGCTCAAAGTGTCTGCCCCGGGTGTGCACATCATAGTTCCGCCTCTGCCTCACTCCTGCATTTGCCAGCTGCTGTCTTGCATAAGTGTGGGCTGTCTCCAAACGGTCCTGGAGTCTCCTGGCATATTCCGGTCCCAGAAGGATAGGAGTGGAGTCAGGTGGCCGACCAAAGGACAGCTCTACTGGGGTGCGGATCTCTCTCCCCAGCATCAGCAGCGCCGGCGTGCGGGCAGTGGAGTCTTGGACGGCAGACCGACAGGCCATTAGCACCAGAGGCAGGTGCATGTCCCAGTCTTTTTGGTGCTTAGTAGAGATGATGGCCAGCTGTTCCCCCAGGGTGCGGTTGAATCTCTCGACCAGGCCATCACTCTAAGGGTGGAGTGGAGTGGTGCGTGTCTTATGCATTCCTAACTGCTTGCACATGGTATTGAAGACACTTGACTCAAAGTTCCTGCCTTGTTCACTATGGATGGACTCTGGTACCCCCAGCCGGCTAAACATCCCCCCTACTAGAGCATTGGCAACTGTCTCTGCCTCCTGATTGGGCAAAGCATAGGCCTCAGGCCACTTTGTGAAATAGTCCATGGCTGTGAGGACATATTTGTTTCCTCTGTCAGTCAGAGGGAGGGGCCCCTCCACGTCCACCTCCACTCTCTCCATAGGGGACCCCACTGGGAACTGCTGAAGTAGGACATGAGACCTCCCAGGGGGCCCTTTCCGTGCGGTGCATGTATCACAGCGCCGACAGAAGTCATCAACGTCTCTTTTGTGCTGCCCCCAGTAGAAAGCCTGGCGGAGGCGACGAAGGGTCTTTGTCACCCCGAAGTGCCCAGAGCCTGCAGCTCCATGAACCGACTCCAGCACTGTGACGCGCAGGAGGACAGGCACCACAACCTGCCACCTCTTCTCCCCCGTGGCCGGCTCCTTCCATGCCCGCTCCAGAACATCCTCAGACAGGCGCAGGGCCCCAAATGTAGCCCACAGTCCTTTAATGGTAGGGGAGAGTGCAGCTACTTCCTCCCACTTTGGTTGCTGTTGAGCACCCACCCACTGGCGGACTGCCTGGAGGTCTACATCTTGCTCCTGGTACTGTTCCCATCCGGCAGCATCGATCTCCTGCATCTTTCTGTAGCTTGGCCCTTCTACCTGGTTCACCGCAGCACACATTTCCTCCTTCCCCAGAAGTTCTCTCTCCCTAACCTCTCTCCGTTCACAATATTTGCAGTCCTCCCCACTGCAGGGCCGTCGGGAGAGGGCGTCAGCATTGCTATGACGTGCCCCTGCCCTGTGCACCGCAGTAAAGCTATAAGCCTGGAGTCCCTCGGTCCAACGTGCAACCTGTCCTTCTGGTTCCTTAAAGGACATGAGCCACTGGAGAGCTGAGTGGTCAGTTCTAACTGTGAAGGGCAGCCCACAGAGGTAGTACCTAAAGTGTTGGATAGTTTTGACCACAGCAAGCAGCTCTCGGCGGGTGACACAATAGCGACGCTCTGCCTTGTTAAACGTCTTGCTAAAGTACACCACCACCCGTTCGCCCTCTGACCCCACCTGAGAAAGTACTCCTCCCATTCCCACGTTGCTCGCATCAGTGTCCAGAAAGAAAGGCAGTCCAGGGTCCGGGGGGGCGAGCACCGGGGCCTCTGCAGGCTCTCAAAGGCCGTCTGACACGCCTCTGTCCCAGTTGAACTTCCGATCCCTCTGCAGCAGGCAGAAAAGAGGGGCAGCAACGCAGGAGAACCCCCTCACAAACCTCCTGTGGTAAGAGGCCAGGCCGAGGAAGCTTTTCAGCTGTGTTGTGTTGACAGGGGGGGGGGGGGGGCAGTCTCGGACAGCCTGTACTTTGTCCTCCATGGTGCTGATACCGTGGCTTCCCAGCTTGTGTCCCAGGAACGCCACCTTCCTTCCCATGAAGTGGCACTTGTTGGGGTGGAGCTTCAAACCTGCTGTGGCTATCCTCTGCAGCACTCTCCGCAGAGAGCCGAGGGCAGTCTGGAAGGAGCCCCCATGAGCCAGAATATCATCCAAGTAGACAATGCACTCCTGTCGGGAAATGTCCTTCAGCACCCTGTCCATGAGCCTTTCAAAAGTGGCAGGGGCGTTGCAGAGGCCAAATGGCAGGACCCGGAATTGCCACAGACCCCCCCCCCCATAAAAAACTGTCCTTAAATTCCGACAGTAACTGCCACAGTTGCTCCCCCTGGTCAGGATCGAGCCCATCCATATTTTTCTGCCATATCTCTCTCACGACTGAAAGCCTGGTCTCGTCTCCCGTCTGGGGAAGTCTGGCTCCGCTGCGTGTGGGGCTTGGACTCGTCGAGGTAGGTGTGTGTGAGGTGATTGACAGATCAGTTAATGGGGCTGCACTTTGCAAACTAAGAACAGGTGGGCTTTGAGCCTCCGCTGACATAGCTGCCCATGGGGGGGACTGTGTAGGGAGACTGACTGAGGAGGTGGTCTTGGATGGTGCCATAACAACAGTGGGGCCTCCCTGAAAGCTGAGAGTATCCCTGTCTAAATCCAGTTGGCATCCAGTGCACCTCAGGAAGTCCAGCCCAAGATACAGGGGTCTTGAACGGCTGCAACGCACACTGGATGACGGACAGTTTTCCCCCCCATATTGATGGACAATCAACTTTTCCCCTTCATGGGTGTCAGCTCACCTGTGACCGTGCGGAGCTGCACTGTTGTGGTTTCCAGTTCTGTACAGTCCGATATTATATCAGGCCTAACTAGTGTCACTGTAGATCCAGTGTCCACTAAGGCAGATCAGGAAACCCCCTCTATGGTGACAGGTACATGACAGAAATCACCTACGCAGGTCCTACCCACCACTGCCACTGGTTGTGAATGTCCATTGTTGATGTTGTGAAGGTCCCTCTCCTCCCACTGGCTGCAATGTTGGGCCCCTTCAGTAGATCGGGATACAGTAGGGTTGAGGGATACAGAAGCAGGGGTCTGCGATGTCCCGTCTACGCAGACCCTGGGCCGTTTCCCTGGGCCGTCCGCCCTGGGCAATCTCTGACCAGGTGGCCTGGTTGACCACATCCCCAACAGAGCCTTGTGCCTGGCTGGGGTCGACGACGCTGGCCCTGGAGGGACACAGACCAGACGAGTTCCGACAGTTCATCCATCCACGCAGGTCTGTCAGCTCCCGCAGCACCAACTGTCAGGGCCCTAACCTGGTGTGTGTGGACGTCCTGTGAGCTGGACGCTGCAGCCCAAACCAACTCCTGCTCCAAGGTGAACTCTCAGGCCTCTTGCAGAGTCTGGGGGTGGGCCAGTTGTGCCTGGACCTGTAACTCCGTCGGAGTAAGTGCCTGGAGGAACTGATCACGGCCAAGCTCACACTGAATGTTCGGGGGCATGTGCGCGTAAGCACGGCGAGTCAAACTCTCAATGTCATTGGCCAACAGTCTTAGTGATTCCCCAGGCTGCCTGCGCCTTTTGTTCAATTCTGAGCGCAGCAGACCCTGTCTCCGGCACAGTCCAAAACGGCGCCTTAATGCTCCAACAAGAGAAGTATAATCGCTTCATTCCTACGCGCAAAGACCAGCCTCCCGCATGAGCTAACAGTTCAAATTGAGCATGGAATGCTTCCCAATCTGCCTTACCCGAGTACTTGGGCGTCTTTATCGAAGCGGTCATGGTGGGTGTATGGGGGCTGCCATGTTTGTTTACAGCGCCACTTTGCGTGGCTGATGACGCTATAAGTCCCGCGTCTTGCATTCAACTAGCGCGCGCACTCTCTCGCCAAAACCTGCATCCAGCGCCATACTTCTTGCGGTTTCTCTCAGTCGAGCTTTGTGTTCGGCTGCCCTCCGCAGCTCATACCCCTCTCTGTCCGATGTGTAGCCACACGTACCATCCTCAATGTCGTCCATTCTCTCCTCCTTGACCCCCTCCAAAAACGTCTTTCTTCCCCGGCCTTACTGGTTAACGAGCGGACAGCAGCTCAGCTAATTTAGCAACAGGATAGCCAACGAAGTCTTTCGGATAGCTTGTCTTTAGCTCCCGACAACGAAAAGTTTCACTTCTGACACCAGTGTAATAACCCCAGCCATTAACAACCAGGATCTCTTATAGGACGTTTATTAAACACAGGATATTGTTCGGGCCATATCCTACGCCTCTAAACTAACTTCGATATTTGAGCTATCATCCGGAACACAGCTATTGTCTCCCTGATCACATTCCAACACTTCACTCCAAGAGCGTAACCCTCCTCCCCCTCAGGCTATATACAGGCAGCCTTTGATTGACATGTGGCTCAGGACAGGAGCTTAACATACAGCATAACACAGCATAACATTACAACATTAACATTAATAAAACATTAGTTCCCTACAGGGTCGCTACACTATGATAGCGCCTCCAATTTAAACGTTTAATATACGTATTAGGGGAAATGTTCACCTGGTTCTTGTGAATCATACGGTGTCATTATCTAAGCTGTGGGATATATAGTTTTGGTTTGATGTCCGTTTGTTTGAAGACCACGCTCTCCATTGACATGCACTGTAAACAGTCAAATCTCCACTCTAGCTTAACGTTGTTGATTTCTAACAAATTGCTGTTTTCTAACCTACGATAGCGCCTCCAATTTAAACGTTTAATATACATGTTATACATGTAAATGTTCACCTGGTTCTTGTGAATCATACGGTGTCATTATCTAAGCTGTGGGATATATAGTTTTGGTTTGATGTCCGTTTGTTTGAAGACCACGCTCTCCATTGACATCCACAGTAAACGGTCAAATCTCCACTCTAGCTTAACGTTGCTGATTTTCAATGAGATAAATTGCTGTTTTCTAACTTGTGATCGCGAAAAATATCTAAATCAGTTTTTACGTTTCATATTGCACGGAATATTATACATGGCCATGTTCACCTGGTTCTTACGGTTCATACGGTGTCAATATCTAAGCTGTGGGATGTATAGTTTTGATTTCATGTCCGTTTGTTTGAAGGCCACGCTCTCAATTGACATCCACTGTAAACCAGTGGTGGAACCAGACAATTTTCTATGGGGTGGCCAGGGTGGAATCAGTGGTAATTTTGAGGTTTTCTAACTTGTGATTGCGCTTACAGTTTTAACGTTTCATAGACATATTATGCAGGGAAATGTTCGCCTGGTTCTTGTGAATTATACGGTGTCATTATCTAAGCTGTGGGATTTATACTTTTCCTCGAAGAAACCGTTTGAATGACACCAAGTCTTATGCTACTTGACGAACATTGCACAGGTTTCTGTGGTTACGTGGATAAACATTAGCGCGCTAGGGTTACAAGTGTAACTGCAGTTACTGCAAGTACACATCACAATTTCAACAGAAATTGTAGCCCTATCTAGTCTCATATATATATTATTATTATTATTATTATTATTGCAAAATTTCCCACCCCTACTCCTCCCACATTTTTTGCACTACATATATAGACATGACTCCTCCCAAGGTATCAAA
>JAPMUY010005448.1:0-40400 GCA_026901105.3 Galaxias olidus
CGCTTCTGTCAATCTCTCTTCTTTACTAACTTCCAGTTTGCCTCAGACAACCCCTTGACCAGCTCCATGTTTTTACAATCTCAAGACTTTGCAGACAGCTAGGAACCGTCCATCGCTGCTAGCAGCTTTAATTATTATTATTATTATTAATGTTTTCCTGCCGTCGCTCAATTTCCCGTGAGCTGCTGCATGTCAGAGACTTCAAACTTTGCATGCTGGTTGGTACCGGTAACTCCCAAACCCAAGATGACTCCAAATGACCTGATAGTGGCGCTATAACAAGTGATCCAAATGTCAAACTTTGAAAGGACATATCTCATATGACAGTCACCAAATTTGGGTCATAGGTACATCTCCACATAATGAAAAAAAAAAACCTCTTGGACCCCTAAGTCCGTCTGGGTAGATTTTCCGGCATTTTGAATTTTATGAAAAACACTTAAATGAAGAGAACTTTTGATCTGTTTGTCCAATCTGCAGCAAACTTGGTACGTAGCATCAATGGACCCTGATATGCAAATCTTGTATAAAACCAGACCTACCGGCCAAAGTATGTGACCGCTACAAGCCAATGAAATTCTAAGAGGGCGTGGCTTCCCACATAAATGGTTTTAACACAGTCAAACTCAGTCCAACCCTCATAAAACATTATACACTGTCCTCATGGATCATATTGACCAAGCCATTCCCACATCTGCCTTTAGAGGCGCTATAAATTCCACATGTTGATATATCTTGATGGGAATGACCAAAGAGCATGAAACCTCATTCATAAGGTCTGGAGTAGAGTCTAAGAGAACAACTAAACGATGATTGTGACCAATGGTCCGCCTCGGCTTATCACATAAATGCTTCTAACTCAGCCAAACTCGGTCCAATCCACATGAAATTCCTCGCACTGCTTCTTGAGGCTTATCTGCTCACGTCCGCAAATCAATTTTCACATCTGCCTTTAGGGGGCGCTATGGAGGCCACGTATTGATCTATGTTAATGGGAAAATGCCAAAAATAGTCAGAGATTGGCATTGCTAGAGCCTTAAAACGTTGTATACTGGTGGGCAGCAGTACCAGCTACCCACAAACCCAAGATGACCCCAGTTGACCTCATGTTGGCGCTATTATAGGCAATCCAATCTGTGCACTGAAAGGCCACATCTCCAACACAATATAAACTAGAGTAATCAAATTCAGTTCCTAGGTCAATCTCCTTTTGATGAACAAAAAAAGCCTCGGACCACAGATGTCAACAATAATGGATTTTAGGCCATTTTGAATTTAGTGAAAAAAAACGTAACTTATTAGAACTTGTGATCAGTTTTTCCAATCCTCACCGAACTTGGTATGTAGCATCAATGGACCATGATATGTAAATGTTGCATAGAGCAAACCTACCGACCAAAGCATGTGACAGCTATAAGCCAATGAAATTTGAAGAAGGCGTGACCTGTCTCAAAATTCTTTAGAACTGTCCAACTCAGTCCAAAACTAAAGAGGCTCCTTACACTGCCTCTAGAGGCTTATCTGGTCACCTCAGCAAAGCGGTTTTATCATCAAACATACAGGGGAGCTATAACGGCCACAAGTTTATCAGAAAAATCCCAGTGGCATTGTAAAAGATTGTCGAATCACATTTATATGTTGTGTATATACTTGTTGCGCTTCTGTCAATCTCTCTTCCTTACTAACTTCCAGTTTGTCTCAGACAACCCCTTCACCAGCTCCATGTTTTTACGATCTCAAGACTTTGCAGACAGCTATGAACCATCAGACGCTGCCAGCAGCTCTAATTATAAAGGTTTTCCTGCCGTCGCTCGATTTCCTGTGAGCTGCAGTATGTCAGAGACTTCAAACTTTGCAGGCTGGTTGGTACCGGTAACCGCACCTCCCAAACCCAAGATGACCAAATGACCACATGGTGGCACTACAACAAGTGCTCAAAATGTCAAACTTTGAAAGGCCATATCTCCTACTACATATGATATAGAGTCACCAAATTTGGGTCTTAGGTCCATCTCCACATGCTGAACTAAAAAGCCTCTTGGACCCTCAAGGTCCGTCTAGGTAGATTTCCCGCCATTTTGAATTTTGTGAAAAATACCTTTGATCTGTTTGTTCAATCTGCACCAAACTTGGTATGTACCATCAATGGACCATGATATGCAATTGTTGTATAAACCAGACCTACCACTACAGCACGTGACCACTACAAGCCAATGAAATTTTAAGAGGGCTTGGCTTCCCACATAAATGGTATAGAACTCCGGTAGTTGATGTCATAGACTCAAACCATTGCCATATTGGCTGGATAGCTAAGCAAGTGACTGACATTAACTGAGGGTCATTCAGTCTTTGGGAATGATTCACCTCTAATAATTCCATGTATGAGGTGGTTACTTTTGAAATTTATTGACACTGTGATAATGACTCTTGCCGATAAATTGAAAATACAGACCAGGTAACGCTACATACCGATTAGCCTACACAGTGTACTTAGACTGCCCGTTGCTTATGGTAATTTAAACAAAAATGAATTGACAGTTACCCTTCCAGTGATTACAAAACAATTCTTAGCCGGTAAACTCCAAAGCTAAAGATTCATCACAAATCCTGATTGTTGTGTCCACTTGTACCCCTCCGGCTCAAGGCTTTTGTTTTGTAGGCTTTCAAAGACTCTCCACAGTAAGACGAAGGAAAGTTGATCAAATAATTGTATTTCTCCGGATACTGGAGGTCTGGGACGTTGTCTTTTCCTGCTATATTAATTGTTTGTACTAATAAATTGTTTGTATTAGGTTTGCGATGGTCCCGTCTTGTATCCTGGTGTTAAACATATCCCTCGATTAGCTCTGATCTAGTAGACGATTAGGTCTTTCAAAAGTTTGATTCGATTTTTTTACATAGCGTTTAATGTAATTGTGATGAAAGTTGGCAGTGTACTCAAAAAGCTGAAAATCCATCCATCCATCCATCCATTAGCTATACCGCTTATCCTATGCAGGGTCGCGGGGAATCTGAAAGCTGAAAATCCACTCAAGCTAAATTAATTATTGCTCTGGTTTATCCTGCCAAAATAGCGGTGTAAACAAAAAGAGTCACGTGACGTCCGGAGCTCTATTAACTCAGTCAAACTCAGACCAATTCTCATGAAAGTACTGCCTCTAGAGACTTCATTGATCATATGCGCGATCTACTCTCGCATTAGCACGTAAAACAGAGTGCTGAGTATGGAGGACGCAGTGTCAAGTGAAAAAGTAATATAGTGGTTCCTTCCCTTACTATTAATTAGAATTTTAGGACACATTTAAAAAGCAGTTTATAAAGTCATGTTTAAATGGGTGTATTTATAATCGAATTTACAAAAGGTTTATTTAATATTTTATGATTAATGTATTAATAAAACTATTAACAAAGTGTTTTATTAATTGTTTTTTAAATAGATTCATTTAACATTTCATTAACAGATCAAAACATATATGTGCTTTTCAAACGTATACATTAATAAATCCAACTTCAAATCAATTTAACAAACAACATTAACTAACACACATTTAAAAGCGCATTGCTTTTCGACGTCTCATTCCCTTTCCATTTAACAACTCCTTTTATTTTTAGTTACACTGCAATAGATGAAACAAGAACTCTCATTGGCTCTAGAGTTCTGTATGACACACCCCAAAGACAAAAAGCGCAAACTTAGGTTCCTCCACGGATTTTAATGTAGCTTACAACTGTACTGGTAGCTAACGGTAGCTATGTCAGGGCCGAGTATTCCCAACATGTTCAGGGAGCTTGCTAACGTGAGCACGGACCACCAGACCCATCTCCAGAACCCATTTACTGCGCTGCTCTGTGCAATCTCCCCTCCTGTCCCGATTCGTTACAGTCGATCGACAAAATAAATTAGTCATCGCAAAAACGTTTAGAGTTTACAAGCCTGTGTACGTACAGAATCTTGTCGTAAAAACTACAAAACCCATACCACAAAGAACTAAAATGCCACTGATCTTAGATTAGTTTTAAATGACCACAAGGGATTGAGTGTAACACAAAACCGACCTAGGATATTTTTCTCCTGGGTAAACTTTATCCGTTTTCTGATAGATTTCAACAGATGAAGTTTGCGGTGTTTCTCTTTACCTTTCAAACAATGAATTAAGTAGTTGTGTATACACATGCATATACAAGTATTTAGTAATTTTTTAATAAAATTCGATGTTTGTTATTGTTAGCTAGTACTGTATAGATTGTTTGCTTTAGCTTTTAGTATTTTTCATAATTTAGATTGGTTGCTTTGCTTGCTAATGTAAAATGGTGCAGTTTTGTCCCTGACCGCAACCATTTTTCTGGAGTGCATAACTATAGTACGTTTTATTTATTTCCTAAATGTGAGGCTTGCAACTGCCTACTAACTATACAAACTAACTAGCTAGCTAACTAACGAACTTACTAAATGTTATGTCAGTCGGAAGACTTCACTCAAACTAAAGCGAATGACGTTAGCTAGGTAGCTCTCTAGGAACGAGAGCAACGAATCGGGACCATTATGTTAGCAAGCTCCCTTAACATGTAGCCGAATACTCGGCCCTGACGTAGCTACAGTTAGCTCCCTTGTAGTAAGCTACATTAAAATCCGTGGAGGAACCCAGTCTGCACTTTTTGTCTTGGGGGTGTGTTAAAACTAAAGAGCCAATGAGAGTTCTTGTTTCATCTAGGATGGGTCATCTAAAAATAAAAGGAGTTGTTAAATGGAAAGGGAATGAGACGTCGAAAAGCAATGCGCTTTTAAAATGTGTGTAAGTTAATGTTGTTTGTTAAATTTATTTGAAGTTGGATTTATTAATGCATACGTTTGAAAAGCATATATGTTTTGATTTGTTAACCCTCTGAGACCGCGGGACGCGCCGGCGCGCTCATCAGTCATCCGCTACAAAATCTTGAATAAAAAACTAACTATTTTATTTAGAGACAATTTCTTTTTTTTATTTTAAACTAGAGGCCTGTAGCTTTAATTGAAGACCATTTTGGTCGATGTAAGTTGTTCGCATGCTTTTCCACAGATCTACAAATGTAGGGAATGTTGCTTGCACGTAGCCTATCATAGGTTGCGTTGCCCCTCGCTTACCAACATAAACCATTGATCTAGTGATATTTTCGCGGGGTTTTATGACATCATTAGATAGTTTAGGTCACGTGATTTAAAGTTCCCAGTGTTTACTCCAAAGAATTGCGACGATAATCATTCGACGTCGACACAGCCTGCATGTATGAAGATAAACCCTTTCCATTGGCATCATGTCATATTGGATCATACAGTGGATAAGAGACGCAACACAACTGTTTTTTTTACTTTTACCAGCCACTATGTCTAGAAGAAGATACACTAACTCGATAAGAAGCTATTGAGAGGATATTTCAAAGTGAGGAGAGAGGACAGCGCGTCGTTTTCATACAGCCGCTCAAGCCAATAATCCCAAGATGTTGACGATTTTAGAAAAGGAATAGGTCCATTTGAGGACAAGTAAGTAGTTTCAAATTGTAATAATATTTGGATGCACGTGACTTATTGCCAATGTTTTATTGAAAGGAATGTTAGCCTGTTATTGTTTGCCGATGGTGTGTTGAAAGTAAGTAAGCCTAGTAAGCATCCTGGCGCGACTTAGCAAATTTACCTGGGATAATTTTATTGTCTCAATATCACAATAGTCCATAATATTGAGAAATAGCCATGGTAACTTGTTATAATTTTCCAAATGATACTTGTTTGCAATTTCGTTTGAATTATAATATGCAATTGATGTTTTGTGATAGCCAACATTGTAACTTGATTCTAATGTAAATGTGGGGGGAGGTTGCAAAGATGTCGGGTGTAGAGGGTAGAATGTGAAATTTAGGCTGAATGGGGGTGGGTTGTAAAATGCAAATCTTGCCTGAAAAAGTGGGTCTGTGTTCATGTTCTCTGCATGAAGTTTTATTTCATTACAAATGTTGTAACTGAATTGCTATTACTGTTATTGTTGTGACACATTTCTTTTATTTTTGATTTCTTTATTTTATTTTTTATTAGTGTTGAAGATCAACAGAGTGCAACAAAGCCTGCCATCCCTGTAAATCAGCAAGCACCCTCCAGCACAGACCAGCAGGCACCTCTCTGCTCCTGCTCCTGTCTTTTAGCCCAACAATCGCCTACGTCTTTCCACTTTCTGGACATTGCTGTCACCAATTCATTCATCCTCCACAAAGAAGTATGTGCAAGAACAACATGTCACATCAGGTCTTTGTTGAGCTGCTCACTACTGAACTGTGTGGGGTGCAACTGGATAACACCACAGCAGAGGCAATATGGACACACACTCCTGTGGCCATTGTTCCAGCCAACGTACATTCATATAGGGCACCAGAAGGCCACAGGAAGTGAAAAACTATGCAATAAATACACTACATGGCAGTGTAAGGACCCCCCACTTTACACAAACTGCCAAGTATCACAGTTAGGGACCTCTAGATCACAAGATTTCATTTTTCAGGATGGTAGAACATTTTGACTGTACAAAACGAGTATGAACAATGGTCACTCTAATGTAAATAGTTCAGTGGAAAGTGATCTTATAAGGTTCCAGACACTTCAGTGTGAGTCCATACACCAGTGGCTACATCATAACTGAATTTAAGAGTACTTGCATGCTTTTTTGCTGTGTTTTGCTAATAAAACTGAAGAAATTCAATGGCCGTTTTTTGTTTTTTTGGTTTATTATGGTTATTATGCCATATTCTACAGTCCAGAAATGTGGTTTGAGTGACACACTTGATTAGCCTCAACTGTACTGAATCTGGGGATATGTGTTACTTCAGTGTCCTACCAGAAATGACTGCAATATTAGTTAAAATATAAAGATATCAAAAACGGCAATAAAACAGCCTAGAGCTCAGAGGGTTAATGAAATATTAAATTAATCTATTTAAAAAACAATTAATAAAACACTTTGTTAATAGTTTTATTAATGCCTTAATCCAAAATATTAAATAAACTTCTTGTAAATTAAATTTAAATTCACTGATTTAAACATGACTTCATAAACTGCTTTTTAAATGTGTCCTTTAAAACTCTAATTCATAATAAGGGAAGGAACCACTATATTACTTTTTCACTTGACACTCGGAGTCCTCCATGGCTGAGTGCGTTCGTGCAGCGTACCTGCTGTACCAATTTCATCTCGCAACTTTTGGAAGCAACAAATACCATAGGGAAAGGGTGCGTGTGTGTGTGACCGTTTGAGGTATGATATTACATAATTACAAGAATACATTTGACTCATAAACGATCAAAACTACATATAAAAAAAATCATAATCCAAAATCCAGATATCAATAATCGGGTGGGGCACGTGTCCCCCCTGCTTGAATGGGCATGACGCTTCTGGGTGGCAGACAAAATGAGTGTTAAATATTTAGAGTTCAAGAGGACTGATCTGAACGGCGATTTTCTCATCCTCCCATAGACATTACAATGTGCAAACTGTAGAAAGGTATCGATAATCTGTTAATACAAAAAAGCTGCAAAGAGCCGATAAAAAAAAAAAAAAAATGTTACAAAGCTTCAATGCTAAAATGAATGGGGTAGTTCACCCATTTTCAAATTTTTGTTCTGTTATTCATCATATGCCAATGTTCTATTTTACATATAGTATTGTTATGAATCGTTACACACGCAAACAGTAGAATGTAAAAAGAGTCGTAAAAATTACCCCCTATTGCGTCATGGGGGTCATTTTTCGATTTTTGAAGACTACAGCAGATTCTAGCCAAGGGAAGGCCCTTTCCTGGTACTCAGAGTGATGTACAACCAAAGGCGGGCAATTCCAATTAAGGGGAACCTGCCATGCAAATTAGTTGATACCTGTGCTGTGATGTTATAGTGATAGCGTTAGACCTAGATAGCTAGTCATCTACATTGTCTGTGATCATTGCTGACGAGGTTACTGATTCCACTGCAGAACTAGATGACAACTTTAGCGATATTTTGTAGACAGTGAAATTCAACCGTATTTATTCGAACCAGAATTTTGCAATGAGGAACCTGACAGAGAGATCAAATATTGCAACAACAGTTACTGGCATCGGGCGAACCAGCTGGAGCTGAAGCGATAGCAGATGAGCCACGGCTGGACTCGAACTGGTGGTGCATTTGTGGGTATTGCCTGCCGATGGCAACAGAGACAGAATGTATGCTGCAATGAGTGGGACCGTGCACAGTTTCTGCTGTCAAGTATGGCATTCTTCAGGCTCAAGCAAAGAAGATGGACAAACGTGTGTAACTGATCATGAAAGCTTTGCAGCACATACAGATAGCTGAGTGCTGGGAGACCTATTTTAGAAAACCGATTGCGAGACCTGCTGGGCCAAGGGGGCATTTGACAGCTGAGTAAGCAGCTAGCAAGCTAATATAATGATATCTTGTTTAACTTTTTTTTTTACATGTGTGGATTAATTTGGGGCTGTACAAGATGTTGCTGAAATGAGCCAGGGGCTCCTCCTAAATTTGTCTTGATTCATGTTAGCGAAAATTTTTGGTCACATGCATTGGCTTGGTAACGTTAGGTAGCTAGCACCAATTTAGGAGATCAAGTTATTGGATAAAATGTTCTTGACCCTATAAAATTACAACGCTATTTTGTTTATAAAGTTTGCTAGTACTAGCATAATATTTTGCGATCCGAAGGAACACTGTAGCTGTTTAGACAACCCTGTTGAGTAATAATATAATTTTTCAAATTACATTAGTCATATAAATGTGCATCTATAATTGTTTTCTTTATTCTACAGCATAGTTTGCTAATGTATTGTGTATTTCGCGTTTTTTGTGATAATTAAAATAATAATTACATGTTGTTTTGTTTCTGGAATGAATGTTACGCGGGGATACTTCAGTCGTATCCCCATTCCAGCATGTATTGTCAATAGAATACGGATGCTTACTCATCGGCTACCTTCACTGGCTTTCGTGAGGTGCAACACCAAGACTCACAAGAGGACTTGTAAATGTCTGCTACACAACACTGTTATAGTTAAATTCGAAACTCAGGAGACAACATTCATGAATAATTAATGCACCACATAGCTTTCACATGCCCACACCCTGGTGCTGGGGGGTGACAAGGAAAGGGTCACGTAGTGAGCTAGGGGTATTGTGGTTTAGAATGAATGAATCATTTCAGTGCCCGTTGTTGAAAAAATACATTAATTTCACTTACACTGATCCTAAGACCCGAACTTGCTCAATATACTTAGTTAATTTAGCCTAAAGAACAACATATACATCGTTTTGGGAAATGGGTGAATTGTCCCTTTAACAACGAAGGAACTGTTAACTGGGTCACTTAAAAAATTATCCTTGGTAATTTATTTGCGCCTTTACCTTTGCAAGGTAAGCCTCAATGCGGTTGCTTTGTCCATCAGTCATAAGATTATAAACAGGTGATCCAAAGCCCAAACTTCTGTTGTTGGGCTCAAGTCCTGTTGAGGCAAAAGCTCCTATTTCCAGCAAGGGCCCTCCCATGCTGCCTTCGACAATGCTGCTAGAAACAAGGGACTTGGAGTGATGTCGCTCAATTAGCAACTTGTCATTTAACCTAGGATGAAAAGTAAAGTGTGAACATAATTTAGTTACAGTCCACCACCAGTCATTTTATACAACATTTAAAATATTCTGACAAACCAATATTGCAGTCATTTCTGGCAGTACAGTGAAGTAACACATATCCCCAGATTCAGTATGGTTGAGGATAATAAAGTGCAACACAAACCACATTTTTAGACTGTAGAATGACATAACCACAATAAACAAAAAAAACAAAAAAAACGCCATTGAATTTCTTCAGTTTTATTAGGAAAACACAGCAAAAAAGCATGAAAGTAAAGTTTAAATTCAGTTATGATGTAGCCACTGGTGTCTGGCATCATAGGGAAGTGTATGGAACCTTATAAATCACTTTCCCACTAAACTGTTTACAATATGGTGACCATTGTCTATTCTCGTTTTTACAGTCAAAATGTTCTACCACCCTGAAAAAGGAAATCTTGTGGTCTAGAGGTCCCTAACTGTGATATGGATCATGGCAGTTTCTGTAAAGTATCTCACACTCCTTACGCTGTCATGGAGTGTATTTCTTGCACAGTTTGCACTTCCTGCGGCCTACTGGTGCCCTATCTGAATTGGCTGGAACAATGGCCACAGGAGTGTGTCCATATTTCCTCTCTGCTGGGGTGTTATCCAGTAGAGCCCCACAAAGTTCAGCAGGGAGCAGCTCAACAAAGACCTGATGTGACATGTTGTTTTTGCACATACTTCTTTGTGGAGGATGAATGAATTGGTGACGACAATGTCCAGAAAGTGGAAAGACAATGGCGATTGCTGGGCTACAGGACTGGAGCATGTGCAGAGGAGTCTGCTGGTCTGTGCTGGAGGGTGCTTGCTGATTTACAGGAATTGCAGTCTTTGCTGCACTCTGCTCATCATTAACACTAATAAAATAAAATAAAAATGTTTTACAACAATAATAACAGTAATAGCAATTCAGTTACAACATTTGTCATGAAATTAAAACTTCATGCATAGTGCCTGAACCCGCACACTTTTGTCAGGCAAGATTTACATTTTACATTCTACCTCCATTCATCCTAACTTTCACACCCTACACTCGACACCTATACAACTATTCGCTCCCCCCACATTTACATTAGAAACAAGTTACAATGTTGGTTATTACAAAACATCAATTGTATATGATAATTCAAACTAATTCACGTGCATCCAAATATTATTACAAATTGAAACTACTTACTTGTCCTCAAATGGATCTATTCCTTCTCTAAAATAGTCCACATCTTGGGATTCTTGGCTGTAGCAGCTGTCTGGAAACAGCGCGCTGTCCTCTCCCTCATCGCTTTGAAATATCCTCTCAATGGCTTCTTATCGAGTGTCTTTCTTCTAGCCATACTAGCTTGTAAAAGTTAAAAATACAGCTGTGTTACATCTCTTATCCGCTGTATGGTCCAATATGACAGTGTTCCAATGGAAAGTGTATCTTCATAAAACCCCGCGAAAATAACAATAGATCAATAGATGCAATGGATAGGCGAGGGGCAATGCAACCTATGAATAGGCTACGCGCAAAGAATGTTACCTACATTTTTAGGTCTGTCGAAAAGTATGTGAACAACATACATCAACCCAAATGGTCTTCAATTAAAGCTACAGGCCTCTAGTTTAAAATACAAAAAACAAATTGTCTCTAAACCTAATAGTTTTATTTAATGAAGGATTTGGTAGAGGATGACTGATGGGCTCACCATTGGTTTCAGAGGGTTAAACGTATAAATCATGTCCGTTGTTTTTTCTGCAAAATACGTTCAATTACTTAGTGAAAATTCAAAAAATGTAATCTTCTCCTTCTGCCTCATTAAAAATTTCTGATTAACAATTCCTTGAATCTGATTCACCCCACCCCACTCTATTTGAATACCGGCCCAACCCCCGCCCCACTTCTCCTCTGGATAGCAATGCTAAAGCAGGTGCACACAATGATAGGTAGAGTCACCCCTCCCATGAACGGGATTAGTTCCTTAAATTTGTGACGTCACAAATCTGGCTTGTCTGAACTCGCCCATTTGTGACTGGCGTTGGCTGCTTATTTTGCTCCTGATATGTCTTGGAGCACATGAAAAACATAAAAAAAGGACATAACGTTAAAAACTTGATTTTCACTGGAAGGGGTCTTTAAGGAGCTCCAGTCAAATTCATTAAACTTCATGTCAAAAGCGAAGGTAGCAAAATTAAAATGTAAATGCAAATGGAACTTGTCCATTTTCTAGACATTCAAAATACTGCCACACCGCGCTGGTTTTACAAGATGTTATCTTTGTCCCACTTTCCATCCTAGTTTCTTATAAAACAACATTTGACTAGGGAGACATACATTATGTCAATATGTATTTTCAATGTGTACATTAATAAAATAATAACAATAATAACAAGTTTAACCAACTAGCATGTCTTGTGCTGACTAGCGAGGGTGACAACTAGAGAAGTACTCAAGACTGGTCATGGTCAGACCATTTATTGAAGGTCTCAGTGCGTCTCGGAATCGACCGCATTTTTGATCAAATGTCATACTTGCTATCAACCACTGAGGACAGCGTTATGTTTATAACAACAATACATGCACTGACCGCAAACAATAACGCACAATGCAACAGTAAAACTAGGTTAACTGGCTAATAATTGACCAAAGATCATACTTGTGTCAGGGCACTGAAGGTAGGATTAGCCCTAACATGTTTTATGGTGGTGGGAGGAAACCGGAGCACCCGACGGAAACCCATAAAAACACGGGGAGTACAATGGGTCTACTGTTATTATACTGTTGATTGCTCTATCAGACTCTATTTTTTTAACTCTCCATGACAAAGGTTTTCCAGCCTTTTCTCCTTGATCATAATAGGATTGCTTCAACCACATTAATCTCTTTGAAGTTTTATCTGCAGATAATTTACTGTATTCGGCTCTCAAAAGTAGCAGGTCACTTCGTTTTGTCAGATCATCTCTTTCATTTAGATCTATCTCTAAAGATTTATTTGTCTTTCCAAAGTTCTCAATTTCTTGTTGTATGGCCTTGGAGCTTGTATAACTGCTGATTTCTCCTCTAATGTACGCTTTGAATGCCTCCCATCTCGTGCTGGCACTAGTTTGATCTGTATTTAACTCCAAATTAGTATTTTAGTTCCCACAAATCAAAAAAAGTCAGTTCTGTAGCCATCTCACCTGAAATCGGCAGTTACGGGGGGCTATGAATAAATGTATCTATATTAATCCTCCATGCAATAGCAGCATGGTCACTTATTACTATGCTATCATACCAGCAACCTTCCTCCATTCGCACAGGAGAGGCAACAACAACACAACCACCAAAAAGGGAATGGTTTTGGAAGTGGTAGCCACGGACCATTTCTCTCTTCTGATTCTTCCTGACTGATTTTACTCAAGTTTTGCATTTTGCTAGTGCACTCACTCCTGGTAGCATGAGGCAATACCTGCAGCCCATTCAGGTTGCACAGGTAGTCCAGCTCCTCCAGGATGGCACATCCATATGAGCCATTGCAAGAAGGTTTCCTGTATCTCCCAGCCAATACACGAAGAGAGCTGGACAGGGCCGTAGAAGGGTGTGAGGGTTGTGACGGCATCGGCGCTGCAGGGCTGTGGTGGTGAGGCATTCCTCTGACAGGATCCCAAATGAACCCAGGTGAGTTCAATCTGGTGATTAGTTGGAGGAATGCTATTAAAGGGTGTTGGCTTTGTTTCAGAGGGAGAGCGGCGTACAGAGAGATGGGTTGCAGCGGAGCTTGCTGTGTGACCTGAACAAAAACCACAACAGCCACTACGACGACGACTCCAGCAACACAGCTCTGGGCTCTGTGCGTGTGTCTGTGTGCACGTGCTTGGGAAGTTTTAATAAAGGGTGTTTCCCAACGTCAAACCACGGTGTCTGTGCAAGAGAGCTGGACAGGGCCGTAGAAGGGCAACAACCCAGCAGCAGGACTGGTATCTGCTCCTTTGTGTGAGGAGGAACAGGCACTGCCAGAGCCCTACAAAATGATCTCCAGCGGGCCACTGGTGTGAATGTCTCTGACCAAACAATCACAAACAAAATTCATGATGATGGCCTGAGGGCCCGACGTCCTCTAGTGGGCCCTGTGCTCACTGCCCGGCACCATGGAGCTCAATTGGCATTTGCCATAGAACACCAGAATTGTCAGGTCCGCCACTGGCGCCCTGTGCTTTTCACAGATGAGAGCAGGTTCACCCTGAGCACGTGACAGATGTGAAAGGGTCTGGAGTAGCCGTGGAGAACGTTACGCTGCCTGTAACATTGTTCAGCATGACCGGTTTGGTGCTGGGTCAGTGATGGTCTGGGGAGGCATATCCTTGGAGGGTCGCACAAACCTCCACGTGCTAGCCAATGGTACCCTGACTGCTGTTAGTACCGGGATGAAATCCTCAGACCCATGGTCAGACCTTACGCTGGTGCTGTGGGCCCCGGGTTACTCCTGGTGCAGGACAATGCCCGTCTCATGTGGCCAGAGTGTGTAGGCAGTTCCTGGATGACGAGGTCATTGACGGCATTTACTACATTGACTGGCCCTCACGTTCCCCAGACCTGAATCCAATTGAGCACCTCTGGGACATTATGTATCGGTGCATCCAACGTCGCCAAGTAGCGCCACAGACTGTCCAGGAGCTCACTGATACCCTGGTCCAGGTCTGGGAGGAGATCCCCCAGGACACCATCCGCCGTCTGATCAGGAGCATGCCCAGACGTTGTTGGGATTGCATACAGGCAACATGGGGGCCATACACACTACTGAGCCACATTATGAGTTGTGGTGATGAAATTTACGCAAGTTGGATCAGCCTGTGATTTTGATTTCACTTTGATTTTCAATGTGATTTTGAATACAGCCCTCAATGGGTTGATGAGTTTGGTTTCCACTGACCTTTCTTGCGTCATTTTGTTATTAACAAATTACACAATGTATATCAATAAAGATTTTCATCTTGAATATTTCGTTCGAGATCCACTGTGTGTTTTAAGTTTTCCTTTAATTTCTTTGAGCAGTGTATTTAAGAAAGCCTTCCGCTAACTGTTTTAATGTTATTTCATTTTTCTATTCCTTTCTGTTTTATTTTAATTAAGCATTTATCAATATTGTATATGTTTTATTATGCTATCTAAATGTTGTAGAGGTTTGAGATTTATTTTTACAATGTAAAGAGCTTTACAAATTAAATGTATTCTTATTTATTATTATAAAGTGTTTTTCAAGCCATGTAAAGTGTTTTTCAAGCCATATTAATTTTTTAAAAACATTTGCGGTTAAAACCCCAAATGAATGACTTTATATAGTGAAACCACTGAACACACTCAACGCAGTTAATGACGATGGCCGATTAATTTATCAAAAGTCCGGTAAATTTGAAGGTTACCGGTCAAGGTGTCCGACACCACACAGAAACATTATGGTAATGTACACACATTGTTATGTGTTATCACATGGCAATATGTATTGTTTTCTACTTTTTCGTGTAGTCAATTATTGTAGTTTCAGTAGTGTTGTGTCCTTGTGAAAAGCCCAGAGGGGATTGTTTTGTTTAGGACAGGGTTGGGTCTCGTGCTTTCCAGGAAGCTGGACTGTCAGCTCACATGTGAAAATCTTTTTGTTTTGAATCTGAATTTGTAAAACTAATAAAAAAAAAATATATTAGGGTGTTAACGGGGCAGCACGGTGGCTCAGTGGGTAGCACCGTTGCCTCACAGCAAGAAGGTCCTGGGTTCAATCCCCACCTGACCCAAGGGTCTTTCTGTGTGGAGTGTGTTCTCCCTGTGTTTGCGTGGGTTTCCTCCGGGTACTCCTGTTTCCTCCCACAGTCCAAAAAACATGCAAGTTAATTGGTGACTCTAAATTGTCTGTAGGTGTGAATGTGAGTTGTTGTCTGTCCCTATGTGTCGGCCCTGTCCAGGTTGTACCCCGCCTCTCACCCTGTGTCGGCTGGGATAGGCTCCAGCCCCCCCCCACGACCCTGCATAGGATAATGTGTAGGATAAGCGGTATAGCTGATGGATCGCTGGATTAACATATGTTCAGAGAAGTTGTTGCATGCCATTTTAGAAGTCACCTGGCTAACAGTAATTGCTGGGTGCAATACCCCAACCTGGACTTTCCGGAACGCAGAATAGACTGATAGACATTGTTTACAAATGCGTTTCTTTACGCTTTCCCATTATTAGTGGGGTACCACATTTTTGGGGTTTATGTATGACCTGTGGATAAGTGGGCAGTGTTTTGCAATAAACTCAATTGGGTGCCATTTGTTTCTCTCATGTATTATATTTTGTTATATGTCTGTATCACATGTACATTGTCAATTTGATAATTCTTTTACAAAGTAGTTTGAACTACTTTTATATAAGTAGCTGCAGTTGACCAAACTAGACTTCACCGTTGGATAGCTTCTCTGTAGTTTAACTTCTATCAGTGTGAAGTAATTGGTAGCTTGAAAATGCTTTCAAAGTAGCTTCCCCTACACCTACATATAATTTATACTGGTATAAAATAAACGTATAAAGTTATAGGTCTATGCGGCCTAATTGACATTCAGTGTCTAATTGAATATGATTACATTACACATTACAGTGAAACACATTGAATACAGATTACAATAACACACTTTAATTTACTTTAAATAAACTGAATACATGTGTTTCACTATTCCTAATCATTAATTCATACAGTTTTGACCGCAAGTTTATCAGTCAATCTTACTGGCATACTGCACATGCTTTCTGTGGGTACACAAACTTTCTTCAGGAAATGTACTGCTATCTAGTTATTTCTCGGTTTCACTATATAATCTTTCCCAGGAAATGGGAACTTTGTTCCGCAGGAAAATCCAGGATTTATGATCCCGGAAGTAATAGAACTTTGACCAGCTGTGAGGAGTAGGATATTAGTGATTTGTTTAAGAGCCATTTCAATGCTGTGGAAAGATCAGAATCGGATTGAAAATGTTAAAAGCTATAAAAAAAAAAGTTTCTTCTTCTGTTTTTAGAAGTTCATAAGATGTTCTTAAAATCTTGGTTTTGAAAGGTTTTGAAATAGGCCAATAATTGCTGCCTAGAGCGCAGTTTTATCAATGTGAGAATGAGAAAGAGGACACTTAAGTTGTATGTTCACCATGAGTTGTTTGAACCTATGCAATCTGGGTTCCGGGGTAAACACAGCACAGAAACGGCTCTGGTCAAGGTCATCAATGATCTTTTCTTGGCAGCTGGCGCTGCCAACCTAACTCTACTCCTGGACCGCCTGGATAGGCTCCTGGGCATCACTGGCACTGCCCATGCATGGTTCAGGTCGTACCTATCTGGCAGGTACCATCGAGTGGCTCTAGGAGGACAGCCCAGTCCTCCCCTGCACCAGTCTGCCATGGCATACCGCAGGGCTTGGTCCTGGGGCCTATCCTGTTCATCATCTACATGCTTCCTCTGGGACAAATAATTCGAAAACATGGACTCAATTTCCGCTGCTATGCAGATGATACCCAGCTTTACATACATGCTAAACCCAACACAACCCTCCCTACCCGCTCACTCACAAACTGCCTACTTGAAATAAAATCCTGGATGTCCTAAAAATCTTTGAAACTCAATAGTAGCAAGACTGAGCTGATGATTGGGGCTCCTCAGGCTCTGCTCAAAAAGGTTGGTGATGTGGTCCTCACTATTGACGGCTCCTCTATCTGCTCCTCTGCCAAGGTTAGAAGTCTTGGTGTGGTCTTGGATTCCACCCTCTCTATGGAACCTCATAAAAGCTGTCACCAAGTCTGCCTTCTTCCACCTGAGAAACATCTCCTGACTCAGACCATTAATAACTGATGCAGTTGCTGAAACTTTGATTCACGTGTTTGTCACCTCACGCCTGGATTATTGCAATGGTGTCCTATTAGGGGCATCAAATAAAGCCCTGGATAGGCTCCAGTATGTTCAGAATTCAGCTGCAAGGATTCTAACTCGTTCTAAACCCTGGCAACATATCACTCCCACCCTCCTTCATCTACATTGGCTTCCCATCAAATCTCGCATTTCCTTTAAAATTTTACTTCTCTACCCTCCGCTCATCTGAGACTGGTCTCCTCACCACCCGCAAAACCAGACTCAGGTCCATGGGGGACAGAGTGTTTAGTGCTGCTGCTCCCATTCTCTGGAATTCCCTTCCCCCTGTGATTCGGAACTCTGACTCCATCAACATTTCTAAATCCCGCCTCAAAACCCACTTGTTTTCCTTAGCCTACCCCTAGCTTGTTATCTTTTACTTTTTATTTTATGTATGTACTGTATATGTGTATGTATATATATACGTATACAGTATGTAGGTATATTTGTATATATATATTTATTTATATATTGATGTTCCTTTCCTCAATAACTTTTGTCTATCTTATGTTAAATGTTATATTGTGCCTTTTTTGTATATACTTGTATACATTGTTTCATTTTCTATTTTGTATATTTCATTTGCAATTTCAAAGTCATCTGAAAAAGTGTTATTGGAGCTCTAAAGTCATCAGTTTTCTTTGTACAAAATAGCAGAAGTTTTTCTATTTTCTGGAGTCCAATACATGCAATACTAGCAATACGTGCATGTGGAGTATTTACAAGCTCATCAATAGTTCTATAAACAATTACTGAGATATATATATAATCCCTGCGATTAGATCAGAAAAATGCTTGGCTAAAATAATCTCTTATTGCAGTGTTTAACTCTTTCCTTAACCAATACTCATTATTTATGCATTATAATATTGTTATTTACCATAAATTTTTTATTTCATTTTCTTGCTTCAAAGAATGGTTAAAGTTTTTGCATTTTAATCAATCTCCTTAGTGTGCGTGAATAAATCTCCATTTAGCATCCTCCATTTGTTCCTGAATAAACTTATGATGGAGTTAAATGTTGTTGGATATACCAATCCATTTATTTTCTCTTTTTTTCTAAAGTGTAACAAAAGTAAAACTGTAGGATTTGAATAACAAATAAAACACACCACCTTTACTGTGCCTACGGTCAAAAACAATAAACCTTGCTGTGTGCCACACCTGTTTCAATTAAGTCCCACACTTAAATGGATCTTATGGCCACTCACAGCACCCCCTAATAATCCACTGACAAGCTCCAACAAAGAGAGTAGTCTATGGGCCAGTAAAGAGAGAAACAAAATGTGATTTAGTTTATGTGGCTCTCAGAAAAAAATATAAAGATATTTGGCCTCTCACCTCTCCAGTTTGGCAGTTACTGCCTTCCGGAGGTGGAGCTCTTCGTTATAAAGATCCCGGTAGCGCTCCAGCTCTGTGCGAGTAGAGTTGTGCTGACTCTCATGCTGCGAGAACCGGGCTCTGACCAGTTGTTCTTCAAGTTCCTGGATCCTCTGCTCCAGCTGGGATTGCATACTAGCCTCATTTTTTGCTTTGATTTCATCCAGTGCCTCCTGGGACGCTGCCTGTGTCTGAGGGATACAAACGGAATACAAATGACAATTAACAAATTCCCATGGATCAGCACAGATATAATTTAAATATTATAATGAGCAATTGTATAGTGCTTTTGCTTCTGAAAGCAATAAACTATTATGTCTGACATAAGGTCAACCAATCACCATTGTATATATCACAGCCACTAAGTAGCGCAAGTGGCCAACTGGCTTACAGACATTTCAGCACTCATTACCACAGACAACAAAGACTTTTTAATCTGAGACGTAATCTGCATATTTGTGCTATCATCCAACTCAAATTGAGTTTAGTACTCAGATGGCTTATAGCAGGGGTTCCCAAACATATAGTTTATTATTATTATTATTATTATTATTATTAGTAGTAGTAGTAGTAGTAGTAGTAGTAGTAGTAGTAGTAGTAGAATTGTTAGGTGGCAACTATTGTAATCGTTAGTATTATTATTATTATTATTATTCTCCCAAATATCCTACGTTTCATGGTTAAAAATGCACCAAATTTGGCACACATGTCCAGGTCCTCTCTTAACTACAACCCATGCCATGCCGTCTCATTGTTCCTGTTGGTGGCGCTATAGCAGCAGTTCAAAGTTCCAAGTGTTAAAAAAAATCATAAAAAATAGACCATTAGGGTTACAGCTCTGACAATTTCAGAACTTCCCTTGCAGTGAGATAAAACTTTCATATGCTGGCACCCATTACAAATTATGAAGTCCATCACTCAGTTTTTTTCAAAAACTGGTGGTCTACTCGAAGTGTATAAGTCCAAAACCATAAATACAAATCACATCAAAGTTTCAGGATATCATCTTCCTACTCTCAACATTAACTGTATTGAATATATTTCTCAAAAACTGAGTCCACAGCACATCAAAATGTATTACTGTAAACACTACTGTACATTCACTTTGTCATGTCTCACTGGTTCATTAAACAATCTACGTTAAAAAAATAGATAAAAACTCCAAAGACCAATATCATGAAGCATTTAAAATTTCAGAACTCTATCTAGAAAACTATTTTTTTTAATAATATCTGAGTTTAGTACTTTTTTGGTTGGATTTGACACTTGAACTATTTGAAACAACTCCTCCAAGACTGTACAACCAAATTACACCAAAATCGCTGTATTTCATCCTTTAAATGGTCTATGTTCAAAACAAAACCAAGCGTGTTGATACATTAGAAACTGAGCTCACAATGCATAAAAATGTATTACTGTAAACAGTACTGTACATTTCGATTTTTAACTGCTTCAACATTGGACCAATTTAAATCATACTTCTATACAATATTTGTATTATGATTCACATCACAATTTACAGTTTTAAGAAATGTACCTTGAAAACTGCCTTTTTTATAAATAGCCAAGTTTAGTCGTTTATTGGTTGGATTTGAACTAACTCCTCTGAAACCATAAAACCAAATTAACTCAAAATCGCTGTATATCATCCTCAGATGGTCTACTTTACACACAAAACCAAGCTTGGCGATACTGTCATAATTGAGCTCACACTGCACCAAAATGCATTTCTCTAAGGTATTAAGCAGTAGTAGCAAGTATTCGCGCGTTAACGTATATTTCTTTTAACGCGTTAAAGCGATTTGTTTTAACGCCACTAGTAGTTTCTTTTCCCCCACATAGTAATATGTGTTATTCCCACATATCATGTGGCAGTGGGCGGGAATCTTCTTGCAACCGTGACTGTTGTTGCGTCTTGTTAAGTAACGTCGTTCAAACATTGTCACACTATTACCAAAGGACGCATTGCAACGTGGCAAGCTGCGACAATGCGACTTTTGTTGTGTGAGATTCCAGCAGTAGCGATGTTACTGTGCAAATCTGTAGCCTTTAATAACGATTATGGGACAAGGTGTCAAATCGACATTGCAAAGCAGATATTTGTCATATCAGACAAGAGAGGTTTATACGTTCTTGGATTTGTACTTAGCTGGATTACAAAATTTATTTTGGAGCTGAGGGTCACAACCGCGCAAGGCAGACATCTTTGTACTTGAAGAAACATAACGTAATGTAGCGTCGGGTGTAACTCCCAGCATTCCTGGCGAGTAACTCTTATTGTTGTGGACAGTGCTCTCAATGTTTCCTTTTTATCATGTTTATGCTTCCTTGTTATGTTTTTATCATGTTTATGTAAAGAGTTATGAAGTGCTGTAAACGCAGATATTGGTTTGTACTTTGTTAGATGTGACACCGTGACTGTGTATGGTGTCTGTGAATAAGGTCAGAGCATGTCTCGTATGTGTCTGGTGTGCTGGTATGACAGTAAATAAATAAGTGAACAAAGGTGGGTCTCTGTTGAACTTACCCAAGTCACTGATGCTGTTCAATCTTATTATTGGGTCTACTCGTTCAAGTCAGTTTATGTGAACCATTTGAGGCCTTGGAACTAAATGACAAAAAACCTCTTAAGACAGTACTTTAACAGTCTAATTTTGCTATCTAGATTACTGAAGGTTATGTAGGTTGGTGGGTGTGCAACCTCCTCCATTTGCTGAGAGTTCTATGACCATTCCTACCGGATTTGTCCTTTTTTCGATTTCTTTCTTTCTTTCTTTCTTTCGTTTTCTACAATTTCTCTTTTTTTTTTCATTTTCTTTTTTTCCTGTGATAATTTTTTTATAGCCGGCCACCGCTATCACTGCTTGCAGTTATTTTTATTATTAAATTATTCGTTCAACATCTGGATATTATTTCTCTCCCCCAAGCTGTATAGATAAAATTGTATTTGGAATGTTCTGGGAACCCGTCTCAAAGTCTTCATAGATCAACGCATCTGTGTGATGTGATTCTACGATCATGCAAAAAAATACAATCATTCTACGGGAACGCCAGCAGGAGTTGCTAATCTGATTTTTTTGTTAAAACTATGCTGGTTGAAGAGAAGGGTAATCACATAGGTCAACCACTACAATTGCCCATTATTTCACACAAAACTCAGTCAACTGAGTAAGCCTTTAGAGGTATCTGATTCAGCATCTTGGATTGGATTTAGACCAGTACTTAGACGCGGACAATACAAAACACATATCTCTTTCCCAGGAAATTTGCTATAATGCTTTTGGTTGTCTTTTTGGAAGACCCATTATTCGCAATTTTCCTGGTATACCTCAGAATTCATGGTGTGTGCTGTGACGACCCTCCGCTCCACTTGGTGTCCCTGTGTCCTTGATCTTTGTTGTAGGATCCGAAGTAGGGCGAAGGGTCATCAGCTTGATGAACCACACCTGGGCCGGGGTGGTTTCTGATATATAGATGACCGTCTTCTCATGACTCGCGCTCCGTACATGCTGTTTTGAGTTTTGTTTGTTGCAGACATTTTTCCACACATCCATACATGCTCTCATGACTGATTACGGACATCCATGTTAGTTACTTTTATTATTAAAATAAAAAATGCTTCCCTACACCTGCACATTCGTTCGGTCTCCCAATTTTTGTCGCAGTTTAAGAGCTGGGCTGAGACAGTGCTTAATGATGTAAAATGGTCCAGGTCTAAAAAAGGATGACCAACCCCAGATATTGACAATCCCACCACCATGCCTGACGTTTGCAATAAGATTATTTTGGTGGTTGGGTTTTTGCCAAACATAGCAGTTTGGATTGTAAATGATAAATGTTGGCCTCCTCCAGAATATGCACCAACTGGTTCCTGGCAAAGTTAGGACAACCAGGTTTCAGAAAATCTCTGAATGATATATTTGGATTGGCTTTTATCATATTTATTGTCTTTCTTGTTGAATAGTGTTCTCTTCTATGCAGAATACATTCTCTCTTTTGAAATAGTTTGGATGGGTGACACCAAACTGTCCATATTTCTTACATCTATTTCTCAGTCCAGCCCAAACTCCTCTTCACTTATTTTTGCACCGGCATGAATTACGTTTTTATTTAATATTTTCTACTAACTCATTTGCTCTGAATTTGTAATCATTCATAAGATCATAATATAAGTAGGGAATTAGGCAAAGCCACCCGCCCATGGCCTTCCTAACAATTATAATAAACAGTATTCACACTAGAAATTACCTTAGGATTTCAGTGCTTAATTCAGTAATAGAGGCCTGTCACCGAACATTCAATACGTTGTTGCTAGCGGTAACAGACGTTGTTGGTAGTGGTAACAGACGCGCCATGTTGGAGGACCAAATCTGTGCTACTAGCTGCAAAATAGGAACAAGACTTGTAGCTACAGTAGTAGGTTAACTATACAGCTGCTGACATATTCTCCTTATTCTCGACGTCTTTTCTTTAACAAATACGGATCAACACCGGTACAGTTTATCATGTCTTCATATCTTTCTCTTTCAAGTGCGGATAAGTGACTGATACTAGACGCAGACATTGTTGCCAGTTATTTTCAGTTGTTTACAAAGAATCCGGTATCTGGACCCCCAACATGGCGGACGATGTTAAAGTGGGTGTATTCATGACGTCAGTGACAGGCCTCTATTGCTTCAGTATTTTTTTTATATGCAGCTATGTTGCCATGGATACAAACAATAGTTTGTTAGCTAAAAAGATCACACCTTCACTTACAACCTAAAATAATGCATGTCTAACTACAAAAATTTCTCTAGCTTGCTCTAACTTGATTAAAGAAATTGCACGTTTATTTGTAAACTAAACTTGTTTTTGGCTTGATAACGAGTCTGAAACAGGCAGCCATAAAACAGCTAATTTTAGCTTGCAAGGCAGAGAGAGTTGAGCCTTGGATAGGAGAAAAGTGATATTTTTTCATCAACAGAAAAGGTGTGATCTCAAATGTTTTAAATAAGTTCTCTCAGACAAGTTCAGAATTTCTGGCCATGATGTTCTACGGAAGTTTAAAATAAGCTTTTGTTAAGATGCTGAGCACTCTGGAAGAGGTTCATGAAGTCTATTTCCACGGAAAGTGTCAAGCCACAATATTGGAAAGTGCTATATACACATTTTGAACATGTTTGAACCTCAATTATGGCTTCTGAAGTAAAATATTGTGTAACATTTTGAATTATACTTAAATAGCAAACTTTGTCTGAAAACCCTACCTGTCCAGTATCCTGCCAGTAACACACTAGCACCAGGTTGTGCAAACCCGCAATTGAAATTTATTTCAAAGACAAGAATATATGTAGGAGTACACCGTTCCTTGAAAAATTCTTTTTGTGTTTCAGTTCTCACACTACTGGTCAAAGGTTTGGGGTTCCTTAGAAATTTCCTTATTAAAAAGAATCCATTAAAATATCTATAACTCATCAGAAATAGTCTAGACATTGCTAATTTGGTAAATCACTATTGTACCTGGAAATGGCAGATTTTTTTGATAGAATATCTACATAGGCACGCAGAGGCCCATTTACAGCAACAATCACTCATGTGTTCCAATGGAACATTGTGACAAGACAAAGAGATACAGTATATTGCAATATAAGGTCTTTACCTAGTAAAGGGAAAACTGTTGTGCTGATCAAAGATGCAATAAAATTTGCCCTCCTTAGGCTAGTTGAGTATCTGGCAACACGGTGGCTCAGTGGTTAGCATTGATGCCTCACAGCAAGAAGGTTCTTGCTTTTGAACCTCAGCTGACCCAAGAGCCCTCCTGTGTTGTTTGCATGTTCTCCCCGTTTGTGTGGGTTTCCACCGGGTACTCCGGCTTCTCCCCACTATCTAAAACAAATAACAACTTTGCGTCAATCTCATCACAACTTCATTTCAAAGTCAGTCGAACCAAAAGTAGTTTTCAATCTCAACAGAACTTTGTGTCATTCTCAGTTGGCTGTACAATAAGTCAGTCTCATCAAAACATATTGTCAATCTCGTCACAATTTGATGTCAATCTTATTACGACCTGATTTCAAAGTCAGTCTAACCAATAGTAGTTCTCAATCTCACCAAAACTTGGAGTGTTTCTCAAAAAGACTTGCCTGACTAGTGGAGCAGTGTCGCTTTTGCATATTGGTCTGGCTAGTGGCAAAGCCGTTAGCTCTTGACCCAGCTCCCCCACATTGCTGGATAACATAGGCTAACATTTCCAAAAACGATTTTGTAATTTGAGTTCCCCTATTCTGAGCTATAAAATGACTTTTTAAAGTTTTTAATAGAGATGTGATTTGAACAGTCACTACGTGTACTATTTTAGTAAGTTGCTTATTCAAATAATAACACATCAAAATAGAATGAAATAATGTTTGCCGATGTGATGATTTGCGGGGAAACATTGGCCTATTACTAGGCGAACATTAGCAAAAACGATTTCATAATTTTATATCCCTATTAGCATTACATAAGTTAGCGCATGACAATCGTTTTTATAAAGAAGTGATTGGAACAGTAGCTATCCGAGCAATATTATGAAATCTTTTTTTTTTTTGCAAACGTTTGCCAGCAATGTGGGGGAGCTGGGTCAAGGGCTAACAGCTGTAGCCACTAGCCAGACCAATAATGCAATAGAGGCGGTACTCCACTTCCAAGTCTTTGTGAGAAACACTCCAAGTTATGGTGAGATTAAAAACTACACTGCTCAAAAGAATTAAGGGAACACTCAATCATCAGAGTATAACACCCAGTCAATTAAACTTCTGGGATATCGACCTGTCCAGTTAGGAAGCATAAGTGATTGTCAATCGAATTCACCTGTTCTGGTGCAAATGAAAGCGTCAACAGGTGGACAGGAGAGGTAACAGCAAGACAACCCCAAAAAGGGAATGGTTTTGCAGGTGATGGCCACGGACCATTTCTCGCTCGTGATACTTCCTGACTGATTTTACTCAGGTTTTGCATTTTGCTAGTGCTCTTGTCACTCCTGGTAGCATGAAGCAGTACCTGCAGCCCATTCAGGTTGCACAGGTAGTCCAGCTCCTCCAGGATGGCACATCCATACGTGCCATTGCAAGAAGGTTTGCTGTATCTGCCAGCACAGACTCCAGAGTGTGGAGGAGATACCAGGAGACGGGCCATTACACGAAGAGAGCTGGACAGGGCCGTAGAAGGGTGTGAGAGGGTCGTGACGGCATCTGTCCAGTAGAGGACGTTGCAGGGCCGTGGTGGTGAGGCATCCACTGACAGGATCCCAAATGAACCCAGGTGAGTTCAATCTGGCGATTAGTTGGAGGAATGCTATTAAAGGGTGTCGGCTTTGTTTCAGAGGGAGAGCGGCGTACGGAGAGTTGGGTTGCAGTGGAGCATGCTGTGCGACAGGAACAAAAACCACAACAGCCACTACAACGACGACTCCAGCAACACAGCTCTGGGCTGCGTGTGCGTGTGTGTCTGTGTGTGTGTGCGCGTGCTTGAGAAGTTTTAATAAAAGGGTGTTTCCCAACGTCAAACCACGATGTCTGTACAAGAGAGCTGGACAGGGCCGTAGAAGGGCAACAACTCAGCAGCAGGACCGGTATCTGCTCCTTTGTGTGAGGAGGAACAGGCACTGCCAGAGCCCTACAAAATGACCTCCAGTGGGCTACTCGTGCATGTTTCTGACCAAACTGTCAGAAACAGACTCCATGAGGGTGGCATGAGGGCCTGACATCCTCTAGTGGGACCTGTGCTTACAGCCCAGCACCGTGCAGCTCGATTGGCATTTGCCAGAGAACACCAGAATTGGCAGCTTCGCCATTGGCATCCCACTCTCTTCACAGATGTGAGCAGGTTCACACAAAGCAGATGTGACAGATGTGAAAAAGTCTGGAGAAGCCGTGGCAAACGTTACGCTACCTGCAACATCATCCTGTATGACCGGTTTGGTGGTGGGTCAGTGATGGTCTGGGGAGTCACACAAACCCCCACGTGATAGCCAACGGTACCCTGACTGCTGTTAGGTACCGGGATGAAATCCTTAGACCCATGGTCAGACCTTAGTGCTGTGGGCCCTGGGTTTGTCCTGGTGCAGGACAATGCCCGCCCTCATGTGGCCAGAGTGTGTAGACAGTTCCTGGATGATGACGACACTGACTACATTGACTGGCCCTCACGTTCCCCAGACCTGAATCCAATTGAGCACCTCTGGGACGTTATCCGATGTCGCGAAGTAGCACCACAGACTGTCCAGGAGCTCACTGAAGCCCTGCTCCAGGTCTGGGAGGAGATCCCCCAGGACACAATCCGCCGTCTCATCAGGAGCATGCCAAGACGTTGTTTGGAGTGCATATAGGCACATGGGGGCCATACACACTACTGAGCCACATTATGAGTTGTCATGATGAAATTTACACAAGTTGGATCAGCTTGTGATTTAGATTTTTCACTTTGATTTTTGGTGTGATTTTGAATCAAGCCCTCAATGGGTTGATGAGTTTGGTTTCCATTGACCATTCTTACGTTATTTTGCTCTCAACAAATTACAAAATGTACAGTACTGTGCAAAAGGTTTAGGCAGGTGTGATGTCTTTAAAGTTAGAAAAAAAAAAAAACATAAAAGATAAATGTTAATTGTTTATTTTTTTTATCAATTCATAAAATACAAAGTGAGGGAAAAGCAAATCTGTATCAAATCAACATTTGATGTGATCACCCTTCGCCTTCAAAACAGCATCCCCTGCCTAAAAAATATGCACAGTACTGTATATCAATAAAGATTTTCAGTACTTGTCATACTTAATCCGGGCTACTTTACAGGATGAAATCATCTGAGATGTAACGTTAACTTTCTCCAACCCATCAACATTTAGTACAGCATCACATACCATTCTCTGTGCTTTGCAAGTGTTTGCTTATTTGGTTTCAACAGAAATGGCTAAATTTACAGAAAAACTCCATTCAACAGTTGCCTGTCCATTAAATAACAGGTACAATCTTGACAACCTGCCACAGGTCCTTCCATTTTTCAGTTTTTCACCAAGAAAAGTGTTGAGGGATACCCGACTGATTATAGTGAAAATAAATGCACCCTTACATTTTGACTATGGGATCCATTTGAGCGTAACTAAATTATTCAACAGTGTTTCAGAGATCCTTGCCATCGGCTGAGGCTGGAGGCAAGAGGCCTGTTGAATAAAACGGCCATCAAAGCCAGCTTTGTGTCCAATAGCCCGCTTCAACAGACCAAAAAGATTTTCTTTTTTTTTTTATTCGACCTGGTACTCCAAAATCCTATGGTGCCTTGGTTGTTGAAAAAAACAAGGTCAATTTTTTTAGGGCCTATGGCATCACTCTCATTCACAGATTCCTTGGACATCTTTACAGGGTCTACCCAGTCACCAGTCTTGAAGGGGATAGCAGTCGGCAGCTGTGCCATGCCCCATAAACGATTAATCTAAGTTGTAACCTTGTTTGCAATTATTTTAACTGCAACTTCTTATTCAGGGACTTATCAAACAGCAAAACATATCCGTATGTCCTCAGCAACTTGTTTAGCAGGTGGCCCCGGAAATAAGGAGCAAGGCATGGTACACCAAAAAGTGCAATAGCGAGATAAAAAAAAATAACGTCCTATCTGGGAACATCATCTGAAAAGCCTTTGAATTGCCCTCTGCACTTGCTGGAGTAGCGGGAAATCACACTTGAGGTCCACAAGAGTTCTGCAGGCCAAGAATCAGTGGGCCTCATTCACCAACCGTTAAGACAAAAAATTCTTCTTGAACCCCACGCAGAATTAGACATTCACTTATGTTTTCTTATTTGGGATTTGTCCTGTGTCTGTTTTGGGTTCAATAACCACACCATATATAAGAGAATAATCTTTTATATTTTATACTTGCATGAACATTAGAACAGTGTGACTTCTTCAAGAGCTTTGGTTCACATTCTACGTGCATACTCTGTTAATCAGGCATCTTAATAAAAACTGGCAACACCTATGGTATTTGAATCTATCATTGCATCTCCCCTCTTTTAAATGGTAAATGGACTGCATTTATATAGCGCTTTTCAACCGGAATGGAACAAAAGCGCTTTACAATGTTGCCTCTTGTTCACCCATTCACACACCGATGGTGGCAGAGCTGCCATGCAAGGCGCTTGCCTCTACACCGGGAGCACCTTGGGGTTCAGTGTCTTGCTTAAGGACTTCGACAGGAGGAGCTGGGGATCGAACCGCCAACCCTTGGATCAGTGGACGACCCCGACTCCTGAGCCACAGCCGTCAAACAGTTCTCTTATTTTTAATTGTGTATTCATTTGCATATTAACTCAAACAAATTAACTGTATCAATTAACCCCTATCAATGTTTACTACCCAAGTAATATACACTCACTGGCCACTTCATTAGGTACACCTTGCTAGTACCGGGTTGGACCCCCTTTTGCCTTCAGAACTGCCTTTATTCTTTGTGGCACAGACTCAACAAGGTGCTGGAAACATATTGACATGATAGCATCACTCAGTTGCTTTAGATTTGTCGGCTGCACATCCGTGATGCGAATCTCTTATTCCACCACATCCCAAAGGTGCTCTATTGGATTGAGCTCTGGTGACTGTGGAGGCCATTTGAGTACAGTGAACTCATTGTCATGTTCAAGAAACTAGTTTGAGATGATTTGAGCTTTGTGACATGGCGCGTTATCCTGCTGGAAATAGCCATCAGAAGATGGGTACACTGGTCATAAAGGGATGGACATGGTCAGCAACAATACTCAGGTAGGCTGTGGCATTTAAACGATGCTCAATTGGTACTAAGGGGCCCAAGGTATGCCAAGAAAATATCCCCCACACAATTACACCACCACCAGCCTGAACCGTTGATACAATGCAGGATGGATCCATGCTTTCATGTTGTTTACGCCAAATTCTGACCCTACTGTCCGAATGTCGCAGCAGAAATCGAGACTCATCAGACCAGGCAACATTTTAGAAATCTTCTATTGTCCAATTTTGGTGAGCCCATGCAAATTGTAGCCTCAGTTTCCTGTTCTTAGCTGACAGGAGTGGCACCCGGTGTGGTCTTCTGCTGCTGTAGCCCATCTGCTTCAAGGTTCGACGTGTTGTGCGTTCAGAGATGGTCTTCTGCATACCTTGGTTGTAACAAGTGGTTATTTGAATTACTGTTGCCTTTCTATCATCTTGAACCAGTCTGGCCATTCTCCTCTGACCTCTGGCATCAACAAGGCATTTTCGCCCCGAGAACTACTGCTCACTGGATATTTTCCCTTTTTCGGACCATTCTCTGTAAACCCTAGAGATGGTTGTGCGTGAAAATCCCAGTAGATCAGCAGTTTCTGAAATACTCAGACCAGCCCGTCTGGCACCAAAAACCATGACACGTTCAAAGTCACTTAAATCACATTTCTTCCCCATTCTGATACTCTGTTTGAACTTCACCAGGTTGTCTTGACCATGTCTACATGCCTAAATGCATTGAGTTGCTGCCATGTGATTGGCTGATTAGATATTTGCGTTAACGAGCAGTTGAACAGGTGTACCTAATAAAGCGGCCAGTGAGTGTATATCACTAGTCTAACAGTTTTCAATTAATCTCTTAGGAGCTTTCACTTCTCTGGTAGACCTTCTACATCGTTGTTGTTAAATTTGAGTGGTTGCTTCTGATATATTCTAAGCGATATGATCAGATTGTTCAACAGGGTCAGCCACTTGACCTCCTGTATCGGGTCTTGAGTATGTCTCGACAATTTCGTCTCAGTACAGAACCTTCTTCAGTCTGAATGTTATATGACCATGGCTGTACTTGGCTGAGGACGGTTCCTGTTTGAGTCCATGTGTTTGTTTTATCTTTAAATCTTTGTCACCAGTGTTGAGTTCAGGTAGGTTTCTTGTTCCAATGTCGTAATAAAGCTTCTGTTTGTCTTTTTGTTGTTCTTTGAACTTCCTCACCCTCCTTTGCTTTCAGCAGGTCCTCTAATACAGGCAGAATGGACCTTATCCAACAACCCATGAGGAGGTGAGCAGGAGACATACCACACTTGAGTGATGTCAAGTGGTATACAAGAAGACTGGAAAAGTCTGTTCCGCTGTCTCTTGCATCAGTCTTTTCACAGTTTGGACAGACTTGTCCACCAGTCCATGACTGTGGAAAGTGTGGACTCAGTGTATTATGTACAAAGTTCCACTCCTTGGCAAACTTGCGGAAATCGGCATTTGCAAACTGTGGACTATTATCTGTGAAAACTTCACTTGCTATTCCATTTCTAGAGAACATGGCTTTCATGCATGTTATTACAGCTCCTGCTGTGGTTGTGTGCAATCTGCAGACTTCCGGATATAGGGAGTAATAGTCTGTGACTACCAGATAATCCTTCCCTTGACATTCAAATAGGTCAACACCTACCTTCTGGTATGGTCTGTCCGGTGCTGAATGTGACATCAATGGTTCCGCAGGGCGTCTTGCCGGATATTTCTGACATGTTGTGCAGTTAGACACTTCATTTGTCACATCATTGTTTACTCTAGGCCAAAAAATGACTTCATGTGCTCTTTTTCTGCACTTCTCTATTCCAAGATATCCTTCATGGATCTTTTTGAGCATCCCTCTTTTCAGGCTCTATCGGATAACTACTTTACTACCTTTATAGATTATTTCATCCACTACTGATAGTTCAGCTCTGCAGTTCCAGTACTCCAAAATTTCAGGCACACAGTCCTGTTTCATGTTTGACCATCCATTCAAGATGGTTTCTATCAGGGCTCTCGTTGTTTGCTCTTTATTGGTCTCAATCCGTATGAGTGTGATCTTTTCATCTGCTACAGGCAGTTCCTCTGTGATCATATCAGCATAAGCGTTCACATCTTTGTCAACTGTTGTATTTGCAGGTTCACTCGGGTCTACTGCTCTTGATAGCGTGTCTGCTGTATACATCAACTTACCCGGGGTATAAGAAACACTGAGTGCATATAGTTAAAGTCCGATCATCATCCTTTGTATTCTGAGTGGACAGTCATTCTGTGGCTTCTGGAACAATGCAATCAGGGGCTTATGATCAGTCTCTACACTAACTGTCTGGACACATACTGATGAAACCTCTCACAGGCGTACGTGATGCTCAACAGCTCCTTCTCTATTTGAGCATATCTTGTCTCTGCACCAGTCATAGAATGTGATGCATACGCTACTGGCTGCCAGTTGTCATCACATCTTTGTAAGACAACTGCCCCAAGCCCACTCTGTGATGCATCAGATGATATTTTGATGGGTCTCAGTGGGTCATAAAACCTTAGAACTGGTTCGACTGTGAGCAGTTTCTTCAACTCAGTCTATGACTTCTCATGCTCATGCCCCCATTCCCATTCAGTATTATTTTCCATCAGCTGTCTCAGTGGTGCCATCTTCTCTGAGAGGTTGGGCAAAAACTTTCCCATGTAGTTCACCATTCAGTTAAACCTCTGTATGTACTTTCTGCATTTTGGTCTAGGCATTTTCTCAATGGCAGACACCTTTCTCGGGTCAAGTCTAACGCCTTCACTGCTTTTGATGTCTCCCACAAATGTCAATTCTGTCATGCCAAGCTGGCATTTCTCCCTGTTTAGCTTTAGATTTACTTTCCTTTTTGCTTCCAACACTTTTTTCAATCGCTAATGTTCAGCTCTCATGGCCCACCATACTATGATATCATTCATGAATGTATCTACTCCCTTTAGGTGCTCATAGATCATGTGAACAGTTTTATGATATACCTCAGGAGCAGAGGCATTCCCAAATGGTAACCTCAGAAATCTGTAAGTGCCAAATGGGCTGTTGAAGGTGCACAGTTTTGAGCTAGCCTCATCTAACTTAATCTCCCAAAATCCTGAAGATGCATCCAACTTGCTAAAGTACTTGGCGTTAGCAAACTGTGCCATGAGCTCCTCGCGTGTTGGGAGCTTGTAGTGCTCTCTCAATATTGCTGTTAGGATCCCTTGGATCCAGACATGTCCTTAATTTTCCATTAGTTTTGTTTCCAACTACTAGATAGCTCACCCACTCAGTTGGCTCATTTATCTTTTGAATTACATTCAAATGCTCCATCCTGTCTAGCTCTTCTTTTAGCTGCTTTTGGAGAGCAAATGGAACTTTCCTGCATGGATGAATGATGGGTGGCACACTGTCTATTCTGATAGTGTGTTCTCCTGGGAGACAGCCTAAACCCTGAAACAAGTCACTGTACTCAGCTAATAGCTCTTCATACACTCTCTTCCATGCTATAAACAACCAGGACCCTTTTCACCAGGCTCAGTCTGTCACAGGCTGTTAGTCCTAGTAAGGCCTGCACATCCTTTGGTACTACGATGAATGTTAGTGTATGGGTTTTCACTTAATGGGTTACTTTCACAATGCATTTTCCTTAACCCTCTGAGACCGACGGACGCGCGGGCGCGCTCATCAGTCATCCGCTACGAAATCTTCAATAAAAAATGAACTATTTGCTTTAGAGACTATCCGTTTTTTGTATTCGAAAATAGAGGCCTGTAGATTTAATTTAAAACCAGTCTGGGCGATGTACGTTGTCCACCAAATTTTTCACAGACCTACAAAAATCGGGAACATTCTTAGGGTAGTTTTAGTGTTGCGCATTGCCTATCCTTGGTTTGCGTCGCCCCTCGCATATCCTTATTTTCTATAGATCTATTGTTATTTTCGCGGGGTTTTGTGATGTCATTAGATGCGACTGTAGGTCATGTGATTTAAAGTTTCGAGTCGTCACTCCAAAGGCATAAAGAGCAACACTGCCCATTGGAACACTTACTCACGCATTGGATCATACAGCGCATACGAGAGAAACAAAATAGAACTACGGAATTATCCACTTTTACATTATAGTATGGCTAGAAGAAAGACCCTCACTCGAGAATAAGCTATCAAGATGATATTTGAAAGCGATGAGGAAGATGACATTGCGTCCTTACCAGACAGCTGCACCAGCCAAGAGGTTGACGATTTTGGAGAGGGACTTGATCCATTTGAGGACAAGTAAGTAGTTTCAAAATATAATAATATTTGGATGCAAGTGAATAATTGGGAATGTAGTATTGAAAGGGAATAATCGCGTTTGGTATTTCCCGTTGGTGTGTTGAAAGTTAGTGTAGCCAAGAAATTATTTCCCGTTGTTGTGTTGAAAGTTATTGTAGCCTAGTGCGCACTGGTGCGCTCTTCTGCCTGCCATCATTTTGTACTAAGGTCTGTGACATGACAAATAGCCATGGTTATCCCTTACTATTTCCCAAATGATCCTAGTTTACTATTTCGATTGATTTATGATATAGTCTACAATAGATGTTTTGTGAATGAGCGTTGAAACAGAGTGTGGGGAAAGTGGTTTTCAGTGAAACTGGGGGGAGGGGATGGCTACCTAGGTGTGTCTAGGTGTCTCTGTGTGTGGGGAGGGGAATTTGTGAAAATTAGGCTGAAGGGGGGTAGGGTGTGAAATGCAAATCTGGCCTGGCAATGGTGTGTGGGTCTGTGTTCAGGTACACAGCATGCAGTTTTATTCCATGACAAATGCTGTAACTGAATTGTTATTATTGTTGTAACACGTTTTTATTTTTATTATTATTAGTGTTGATGAAGAGATTGCAGCAACCAGCTCTGCACAATCAAGCACTGCCCAGCACAGACCAGTAGGCACCGCTGCACGTGCTCCTGTGGCCCAGCAATTGCAAACGACGGGTCAATCAAGTGCCTCAGCTGTATCCAGTCCCCCAACAGAGACCTCAAGTTCACCAGCAGAGCAGCCAGGGAGAAGACAAGGGAGGGGCCGTGGTCGAGGGAGGGGCCGTGGTCGAGGAAGAGGTCGGTTCCGTGGTCGAGGAAGAGGTCGGGGTCGTGGTCATCGCCGTCGTAATGGTTCCATTACCCCTAGTCCACCAATTGAAACTGGCACAGGATGGAAGACTGAGCAAGAACCGGATGCGTTGACCAGATCCCTCCCTACGTTTTTTCCAAAGCGGACACCTGGTGTGCAACTTCAGTCAGCAGACAACCCAAGTCCCCTTGACTTATTCAGAAACTTTTTCAACGACAAGGTGGTCAAGAATATGTGTGACAACACTAACAAAAATGCTGCAAAGAATGTAGCCATAGGAAAAAAATATAAATGGGAAGACCTCACTCCTCTGGAATTTTTCAAATACCTGGGTCTGGTCATGTACATGAGCATCCTCAGTCTGCCCAAAATTCGAGACCTGTGGAGAGTGAAACACATTTTTCACGTTCCTTTTCCACGGACTATGATGACAAGAGACCGGTTTCTCCTCATTTCTTGGAACATCCACATGAGTGACCCAGCACTAGATGTGGTGAATGACAGAAAGAAGGGCACCGCAGATTATGATCCTCTGCACAGAGTCAAGCCACTGTATAATGATATTCGCACAGCATGCAAGAGTGTTTACCACCCTTTTCAGAATATTTCAATTGATGAGAGGATGGTTGCAACCAAAGCGAAAATTGGACTGAAGCAGTATATCAAGAACAAACCATCAAAGTGGAGTATCAAGTTATTTGTGCTTGCAGACTCCAATGGCTATACTGTGGACTTCACAATCTACACTGGAAAATCAAGATTTGCCACAGGATTAGGACTTTCCTTTGACTCTGTGATGTCACTAATGAACAAGGACTTCCTGGGCTCTGGCTATCATCTTTATTGTGACAATTTCTACACCAGCCCCAGACTATTCAAACATTTGAGAAGTTTGAAATTTGTTGCATGTGGTACGTACCGTGAAGGGAGAAAAGAGACGCCTACAACAAAAGACAATGCCCTAACCAAGACGTCCCCAAGAGGATCCATCAGGTGGATCAGGGATGGAGATCTTCTTTTTGTGAAGTGGATGGACACTAGGGAGGTGTCCGTGTGCTCCACCATTCACACTGTGTACTCTGGGGAGACTGTATCCAGGCGAGCAAAGGACACCCCCGGAAGATTTCAGGCAATTCCCAGGCCAACACCAGTTGGGGAATACAACAAGTACATGAGTGGAGCGGATCTCTCAGACCAGCTCATTGGCTACTACTCTTCTCACCTGAAGTCAATGAGGTGGTACAAAACTCTGTTTTTCCACTTTATGGACATTGCTGTCACAAACTCATTCGTCCTCCACAAACAACTATGTGCAAAGAAAAAGAGCAAGCCAATGTCACATCAGGTCTTTGTTGAGCTGCTCACTGCTGAACTTTGTGGGGTGCCGCTGGATAACACCCCAGCAGAGAGAAAATACGGTCACACTCCTGTGGCCATTGCTCTCGCCAATGTACATTCAAGTAAGGCAACACTAGGCCGCAGGAAGTGCAAACTGTGCAAAAGAGACACTCCATGGCAGTTTAAGGAGTGCCAGATTCCCCTTTGTGTGATACTTGACAGAAACTACCATGATCAGTATCACAGTTAGGGACTACAGAAATATTTCACTTTTTCTGGGTGGTAGAGTATTTTGACTACAAAAACGAGTATGGACAATGGTCACAACAATGTAAATAGTTTTGTGGGAAAGTGACTTATAAGGTCCAATACACTTTCCTATGATGCCAGACACTAATGACTACAAAATGTGTGAAAAGAACAGTACTTCCATGTTTTTTTATATGTGTTCTGCTAATAAAATTGAAGAAGATATTCTAAGGTCAAAAAATGTGGTTTGGGTGTCACACTTTATTAGCCCCAACTGTACTGAATCTGAGGATATTTGTTTCTTCACTGCACTACCAGAAATGACTGCACTATTGGTTAAAATGTAAAGATATCAAAAACGGCCCTAAAATAGCCTAGGTCTCAGAGGGTTAAACTGGTATAGCTTTACCTGAATAGCCTGTCACCTTCACTTTTGTTTTATGAAGCTTTGGTCTTGGTATTAACTTTTTGTAGGCAGTCTCGGAAATCACATCCAGTATCTAACTTAAATGGAATTAGGATATCGTTCACTTGCGGAGTCACCATCCAGTCTCTATCACCTTGTGTATTTTCACTCACAGCATCCACATAAAACTCGTAAACTTAATTTTCATCTACTGCATCTACCTGTTTTTGTCTGGCTTGACTCCTGCAGCAACAAGCATAATAGTTGTTCCAATTGTTGCATATTTTCCCATATGCTGGGCACTTTTTTGGTGGATGTTGTTAAACACATCTATTACTTGGCTTTTGATTGAGAGTTTGGTGACTATTCAATGCTGGTTCCGTCTCCTTTTTCACAACAGCACTCTTTTGCTGGTCTTTGTGTGTATCCTTTGTCAATGCATCCACGCTGCAACTACTGTCCCTAAAAAGCTCCTTAGCCTGTGAAATCACTGTCAGCAGCCCTACACAGAGCTATGGCCTTTTCTAAGTCAAAATCTGACTCTTTTAGCATCCTCTCTCTAAGACCATTTTTTGGGATCCCACACACTATCCTGTCTTATTATCGAGTCTGTTAGCCCACCAAATTCACATGTTTTGCTTCTATTTTTTAACTGTCACTTATCAATAGTTTCTCCTGTCTCTCGCAAAAATGTTTTAAAAAAATATTTCTTTCAAAAGTTACATTACACTTCGGTATGCAGTAAGTCTTAAACTGTTGAATCGGAACTACTGAAGTTTTTCTTCTTTAAATTTTCGTTTGGGCATTCATGACCTCAACTTCTCTTTTCAATTTTGGTGTGTATTTTCTTTATGTGCACATGACCCTGCAGTCTCATGTCTTTTTATAAGGATTGGCAGAATTTACATATGCTAAAAACTGGAGCGCGTTTTCAATTCACAAAGAAAATGGGATTCATCAATGAACACAGCCACGGAACACAGAACACATATGAATCCGACGCAGAATTCTCTAAGGTACTTTCCTAAGAACAAGTTTAAGGAAAAAACATAGGACGATTTTGGTGAATGAGGCCCATTGTTCCGGCCCGGAGTTCAAGTATCTTGGGGTCTTGTTCTCGAGTGAGGGTAAAATGGAACGAGAGATGAGCCGGAGAATTGGAGCAGCGGGTGCGGTGTTGGAGTCGCTCTATCGCACCGTTGTGACGAAGAGAGAGCTGAGCCAGAAGGCAAAGCTCTCAATCTACCGGTCTATCTTCGTTCCTACTCTCACCTATGGTCATGAAGGGTGGGTCATGACCGAAAGAACGAGATCGCGGATACAAGCGGCGGAAATGAGTTTCCTCCGGAGGGTGGCTGGCATCTCCCTTAGGGATAGGGTGAGAAGTTCAGCCATTCGTGAGGGACTCGGAGTAGAGCCGCTGCTTCTTTGCGTAGAAAGGAGCCAGTTGAGGTGGTTCGGGCATCTAGTAAGGATGCCACCTGGCCGCCTCCCTAGGGAGGTGTTCCAGGCACGTCCAGCAGGGCGGAGGCCGCGGGGCAGACCTAGGACCAGGTGGAGGGATTATATCTCCACACTGGCCTGGGAACGCCTTGGAATCCCCCAGTCAGAGCTGGTTAATGTGGCCCGGGAAAGGGAAGTTTGGGATGCCCTGCTTGAACTGCTACCTCCGCGACCCGACCCTGGACAAAGCGGATGACGATGATGATGATGATGGCCCATTGTTCCATACCCATGAGGTCAAATCATGTGGAAGATTTGGTTGAAAACTCTTTAAATAAAAAAACTATTGATCTTATACCATTTTGATTTAAATTAAAATATATTCACAGCATTAGTATTTAAACTAGTCAGCTACACTTTACCAAATTGTTTACAAAATGCACTATAAGGGGGCATACAGGGTAGCACCACATAGGCCTACTTCTCAATTAATGGTAGGGATTAGGGTTGGGACGATTATCAATGATATTGTGATGTTTTGATGACATCACGATGCGGCGCCATTTACATTTGGTCTCACTTTATGATGGTTAAACAGTTCAAGATATAAACAGTTAGAATTTCCCTTAGATATTAATAATTTTAAGCTATCTTAAACACTCAGAAACTCAAAATTTATCACAATTTAACCTTTAAGGTTAACATTATCCAGAAAAATATTGAGTGCAAGAGCCATTTGAAAACGTTCTTCAATAACTCAGTTGGTGAGGTAAACGACGACATGTCATATGGGTTTGGCTAGCAGCAGAGCTCAGCCTTGCAGGAATTCACGTCCTGCCTGTGGTTACGCATTGCTCCAGTAGCCTCTAGTCGAGCGGTTATATGCTAGTTTATTCAATTTATTTACAAAATCTGCCCTACTACAAAACAGCGCTGGTTTTACGAGATATCATCTTTGTCCTATTTTCCTTGGTTTTTACTTGCGGAACAAACAGGCCAAAGAATTTTCCTTCCATCGCTTCTTAAATTATTTTTTATCTGGTGTTGTTAACATTAGTACTAGTAAAATATGCTTATTTTACTTGGGAGACATGGCATTTCAGTGCAAATGATGTCTATGTAATTTACGTGTACTACGTGTACATTAATAAAATAATAGCGAGCCTAATCAGAATTGTGAATTCAACTAGACAATCTACATCTCAGCGTAACTAGATAAGTAGTATCCTGTTTTAATTCAACTAGCTAGTAGCGTGAAAGTGTTTGATTAGAATTATCGTGGTAGCTGTAAATGTTGTGTTTCTGCTGAAACTGGCCTAAGTGGCCAATTCAGGCCTACTGTTGTCCCAGCTGATTGTCTGGGAGGAGCTAGCAGGACTGACAGGCAGCTGTCAATCTGGGCTTTGTCTTAATTGGCCACAGTCAAGTGTCAGCGTAGCTTCAGCAAACGAAGACTCAAGCAAACTAAGACAAAGGCGCAGTCTTTGTCTGGGGGAGTCTTCGTTTGGAGGGGGTCGCCTGGCCCATTCAGCGCAGCTAAGTATTTCAAGTGTCTTACTATAATTAGAATTATTATTGTTATTATATTTTCTCTTTTTTTTCTTCTTTTCTTTTTCTCATCCCCCATTTTTTTATTTCTTTTATTTGCTTGTTGCTTTGTCTGCTTACTTACTCCTATTTGCCATGTGTCCCAATCCTATCTCCCCTATCTCTGTCATCTCCTCTCCCCCTGAGGTGCGGAGGAGATGGTGGACGCCACCCAGGGGCCAAGACCATTCTAACCTGCTCCACCCTCGTCTCTCCCCTGTCAATGAGCACATTGTCAGAGGGGGGCTCTGGAGCTGCCAATCGGCAGTGCAGAAAGCTGACTTCATCTCAGCCCATGCCTCCACGCTCTCTCTGCGCTTCCTTGCGCTCACAGAGACCTGGATCACCCCTCAGGACACTGCTACCCCGGCAGCCCTCTCTGCAGCCTACTACTTCTTCCACTCTCCCCGAACCTCGGGACGTGGTGGAGGGACCGGCCTCCTCATCTCTCAAAAATGGCGGTTTTCACTCTTTCCACTTCCATGATTCTCTGCCACCACATTTGAATTTCATGCTGTCACTGTCACATATCCTGTTCACATTCATATTGTTGTTCTCTATCGCCCACCTAGCTCACTGGGCATCTTTCT
>JAPMUY010005449.1:7500-15000 GCA_026901105.3 Galaxias olidus
AGTTTGACAATCTAAACGTACGTACGTTTAGAGAGAAAGAGGGTGGGAGGTGATGCTCGTTTCTATTCAGATGGAGACTCATAAGGTGATTGGAGGAGGGGGAGGGCAGGTTTTCTGACTATAAGTAAAGACAGAAAATAGCTAGACGCAATCTCATGGCCAATTATAAAACAGCAGAAAAAGATACAGTTATAATAAGTTATAATAAATGCGATTCTTTAAATTGTGTCATCATTAGCTATGTGTTACGTATTTTAGTAGGAGAGATTTGTGACTGTGTGTTAAAAAGTTTAGATTTAAGAGGGTCCAACAGATTGTTTGCCCCAAAAAGACGCCTTGAGCTGATTCTCTTCTTCATCTTCTTCTTCTCTTTTTATTTTTTCTCCCTCTCTCCGTCTACTGAATTACGTGTCCCGAAAGCTCTTTCATAGCTCAAAAGCATGTAAATCATAAACTATCATTGAATAATAGATTATTTCCCTATTTGCTTTCTCATAGTTTTATTTGGATTTTACGCAAGAGAACTGAAAGAAGTAAGTCTGCCATGCCCGGGAGCACTTTTCTAAGTTCCGACTACAATTCCCATGTGTCTTGGCCTCTTAGCATATTTAAGGAGCCCACCCCTGCAGCTCTATGTTGTAGTTTTATGTGGATCACAGGACAACATAGATTCATAAACTCTCCCACTGGCTTTCCACTCATGTAGGAAAGATCAGGGTGTTTGATAAGCCAGGACGCCTTGACTCCTCATGTGATTCTGTGTCGTGTATTGTTAGGTTTCGTTTTCAGAGCTAACTTACATTTTTAGAGTCTGGTTTCTACAAAATGTGATCTTGTTTTCCTAAGTTGTCCTGCTGGTGTCTTGGATGTGGATCTCAGATATTTTAATTTAGCTTTTGTTTAATACAAGAGCAGAAAAGACTCTAAGAAGTGCAATTGTGAACAGTATTTTCTGGAACAGGCGTATCCATTCCACTGGTTCTAAATCTAGAATTCTATGATTCTATGTTTCTGCATTAGCAACTTAAGTTTGATGGTTAGATTCTTATCAACTATTAGTAGCTAATCTAGTACAGTCCAGTTTGGTTGTGTTGTGTGAAACTACGGGCTGGTTTCCCGGACAAAGATTAAGCCAAGTCCTAGACTAAAAAACATTTTCAATGGAGAATCTCCATTGACAGGGAGATTTAGTCTAGAACTAGGCTTAATCTATGTCCAGGTAACTGGCCCTACATAACCTTAGATTCATAAGTTTAATAACTCAATAGCAGTAAACTCCACAATCTTCCCTTTAACCATTTGTAGTACCCGACAGCACTCAAAATGCAATCAGTCTCGGCCTTTGGTTCACATCGAGAGGTGAAAATCCAAACTTCAAGTATTACAATCAGGACCACAATCACAGGCCTTTGTGGAGAAAACTACAATCACCTACTCGCCTCAGAAACACGCAGGGCTTTAAAATCAGTCTAAGAATAGTGTAGAGGATAATATATTTAGTTCCCCTCCACTCTCTCTACTCTCTACTCTCCAGACAGAGAATAGTGAAGTTTCACCATGTGTTGGTATTTGGGCGAATGCCTGTAATACTCAGGAAGTGACATCATAAACAAAAGAAAATGTCATTGGTTAAGCCCTAACAAGAAACCATGGTGCTATACGATAGGCTTAATTCTTGTCTGTATGTTAGTGTGTTATGGTGGTTTTGTATGTTATTTAGGGCCATGGTGGTTTCTGCTGTCTTGGTGATGAAGGTGATGTTATTTCAAAAGATTATTCAGAGTTTAGAGTAGAAAGGTTTAAAGAGGGAAACTATTATATCTTTCTAGTGTTAGTAGCTAGTCACAAACTCTCTCTCTACTCTGTCTCTCGCTGTCTCTTTCACTCTCTCTCGCTTCCTTTCTCTCTCTGTCTCTCTTTCTCTTATCTTTTCTTTTTTCCCTTTCCTTGCTCTCTCTTTCTCTCTCTCTTTCTTTTAAATTTTGTCTAATACTCCCTTTCTTTTTCCCTCAGACATGTACACAATTCTCCATACACAAACATGTACAGTACACATTCACATGCACCCATTAATAAACACACACATACAAAGATATAGTCAATTAAACATGTACAGTATAAATACACATGCACCCATTAATAAACACACACACATACAAAGATACAGTCAATTAAACATGTACGGTACACATTCATATGCACCCATTACTAAACACACACATACAAAGATATAGTCAATTAAACATGTACATTATACATTCACATGCACCCATTAATAAACACACACATACAAAGATACAGTCAATCAAACATGTATAGTACACTTACATATCCACCTATTAATAAACACACACATACAAACAAAAATATAGTCAATCTGTTAAACATTTTGTATGTATTGTATATTCTTATTAACTGACTACCTGGTTTTTCCATTACATGGTTTTTCTCTCTCTCACCCAGTCGGGCGATCTCATTACCGAAGCTCGCTGCATATTTCATAGTAGTTCTGATTAGTCTTCCTCATCTTCCTCATCTTCAGGCCTGGAGAACCTTGTGCCCTGGAGCTAGCTCCAAGGCAAACCCTCACATAGTTACAACTTCTCTCCACCCAAAAGCTCAGGCAGCATTCGCTCACTGAGCTACTGGGGTTTTTACTGCAGATTCTTTCAACCATGGATATTTCTTTGATTTCATTTTAAATTTGGGGATTTTTCTTCTGTGTCTTCGTTCTTTTATTTTTTATTTATTGATACATTTTATTTAATTTTTTGTGTATCAGGATGAAAACCTTTTGATTTATTGATTTATATAGTTGCCTTTTTTCTGTGTAAAGCCTGAAGATGATGCACCTTTGAACTGCTGAGCTTTAAGATAAAATCAGTGGACCAAGTCTACGTTGACTGTTTCCACGTTCTGCACCACGTCATCAGTTCGAAACCTCCAGAAATAAATACTTAGCCATGGCACAGGGATGACTATAGCAGTTTCAAACCTGCTATCAGTGTCTGAAAGGGCAACCAGTACACTACCCAGCCTCAGTTGTATTTACCTACACGGACCGCCTTGACCTTTATTCCAATCTTGGGATTCATTGTGTATATTTTCAAGTGGGGACTTGATGTTAGCTGTTTATTCAACAACTGATGTTTGTTTGAAACGTGTTATATAAAAATATAAAATAACATCTGACTTGACTTCGCCCCCCCCCCCCACATCTCTCTCTCCCTCTACCTATCTCTCTCTCTCCCCTTTCCCCCCTCTATCTCCCTCTTACTCTCCCTCTCGCTCCCCCCCCCCCTACTATCTCTCTCTCTCCCCTTTCTCCCTCTCTCTCTCTCTCTCCCTCCCTACCCCCCCCTATCTCTCTCTCTACCTATCTCTCTCCCCTTTCCCTCTCTTTCTCCCTCTCCTATCTCTCTACTCTCTCTCTTTCTCCCTCTTCCTCTCTCACCCTCCCTCTCTCTCCCCCCTCTCCCTCTCTATCTATCTCTCTCACCCCCCCTCTCTCTCTCCTCCCTCTACCTATCTCTCTCTCTCCCCTTTCTCCCCTCTATCTCCCTCTTTCTCTCCCTCCCCTACCCCCCTCTCTCTTTTCTCTCCTCTACCCCCTCCTCTCTCTCTCTCTCTCTCATCTCCCTCTTTCTCTCCCTATTCCCCCCTCTCTCTTTCTCCCTCTACCCCCCCCCCCCCCCTCCTCTCTGACAGTTTTCGGGTCTTTACCTGCTGTCGTTCTTCGTCATCGCCCTGGGTCTGGTTCTGTACGCCTCCTCTTCCACCTACGTTGCCCAGGACCCGCGCGTTTATAAACAGTTCCGGAACGCCGGCCACCAATCGGGTGTCACGGACCCGCCCCACCTTGGTCCTCTGGAACCCTCTGTGACCTACACCAGCCTGGGCCAGGAGATAGAGGAGGAGCCCCGCGTTCGATTGGCCTGAGTGGGCGGAGCCAGCCAGCCAGCCAGCCAGCCAGCCAGCTTGTCTGTCTCTTAGCCAATCATCAATCAGCCACCGCCCCGACCCCACCCCCCCCCTCCGCCCCGTGTCCCCGCCTACAAAACCTGAACGGAGATCAATGATTGGGCGCACGGTTTGTCAACCTGAAGTTGCTCCGTTAGGCTAAACAGGTGGGCGGAGTTTAAAGACGAAACTCCGTCCATCTGCCAGAACCGGGACGGACAAATCGAACGCACCCAAAGATTATATAACAAACATTGAGTGAGTGATAAAGATGTAAAAAGTAGCAAAAATCATGCAAAGCTGTACACTGTGATCATGGACTGTGAACAGATGAACAGTGACTTCTATGATAATTGTTTGTTTATTGTATTGAGAATATTGGTGCCGTTTATCTGATTAATGCCTCTACCTTTCTTCTCTCTTTGTGTACATTTGACCTTTTTCAAAAGGTTTTGTGCTAAAAGCTCCTGTAAATACTCAACGTGTGACTATCATTATTAGTTGTCTGTTTTTTACATGAGCACAAGAATTGTATTGGATTTTTTTACACTGTTGTTTTTAAAGTTGTGGGGTTTTAAAATGCTCCTTAAAATCTTTCTTCTCTTCATATGCTGTTAAATTAGTATATATAAACTGTATAGATTCTTCTTGCATTACATGAGTTTACAAGGCAAAAACTGCTCTTATAAATTAAACCTCAATAGTCCAGGGAAAAGGTGTGACCCCCTTCTCAATGTGCATAACAAAATAGCAATTTTTTAAAATGTAACTTAAATCAAATGATGATATGAATTGATGTTGTTTCTCTTATTCATTTCGTTTAATGATGATGGATAGTACTATGATGCACCTGTCCAAATGCCAGGATTTGTGATGTTCTTTTGGATCAGCCCGTGGAACTGTGTTTGAAGTGAGAGTTGGTGTTTTTTGGTCTCCAGTATTCCCTCTCTCTATATACAGACTTAATCCAAAGCACATTGAACAAAACATGTATTTGGAGCAGTTTTTTCTTTTAAAAAGACACACAAGCTTCTTTGAGTTTCAGAAACTATAAATAAAATTAATTATTATTAATATTATTATATAAATATGTATTATACGCCTCCTCTCTTGTGCTCTTTTTTGTTGCTTTCTTGTATTCCGTTTGATTTCGGTGTTAAAGCTCTGGCTGTGAATAATATGGCAATAAAGTGTCTTTGTCTGGATGCTTAAGCTTTGATTCCACAACCATCACACGTTCTAGAAACATCTATTGAATATCATAGTAATTAAACTGAATAATAAAAAACAGGCATACCATATATGGTATAAGTTATGTAAGTTGTATTTCCTCTGGTGGAACATGTCCGCAGTGCGTGTTTGCTGTGTGTGCTTCACTCTACTGTAGACTACAGACAACGGCTGTGTTCGGAATCGCCTACTTGAACTCTATCTACTACATACTCAATGAGTAGGCCACATGCTGTATACTGAGTGACTACTCTTAAACCGAAATCTAGTATACTTCTTTTTTTTTTAACAAAGATTCGCCTTTATTGTCAGCTGGAACATGTGACCAAAAGCTAAACCCCAGGTCCTCAACATTTCTCCAAACAATGACATCCGGGAACTTTTTCCATAGTCAAATTTCACATACTATGTACCGTTGATCTATTGCATAGTCATTTTTGGTCAAATGTTGTAGGCCTGCGTTAGGTATGCATAGTAGGCGATTTCAAAGTCAGCCACCGTTCGCCATGCATTCCACAGGTTATGCACTATAACATTTACAAGTATACCTACAATACACGACTAGGCTGTAGCTTATCATCAATGTGCTATTAAGAGATGTAATAAGGGTTACGGGACAATTACAATATCTATGGTGTTGTATGTTTTAGTTTTGATTAGACAAGGTAAAATCATATAGACCTAATATGCCATTGCAAACCTCAGTTTGGTTTCCCTATATAAATGAGGACCAAATAAATACTCGTGAAATCTTACTCTAACGCTGCATCGCAAATCGTATGCCTACTACTAGTACTAGCCTACTATTTTATTTTAGTAGACACTTCAGCTGCAAAAGTATGTACTGTTGCATGCATTTTTAGCGTACTGCATTAGACATAGTTTGTATTGGGACATAGCCTACTAAATATTTTTCTTACTTCCTATATAGTACGGTAGAATGGGTATTATCAACCTTTCCTAGAGGTTAACCTGCCCAAGTGTCTGCACCTGTTGTGTCCCTCCCCCCAATTAACGCTACGTCTCGAAATAATAAATCCATCTCAAACAATGGCTGCCGATGGCAGTTGGCAAACATGACACTCCACGACGTCCGTTGGGAAGGGGAGTTGCAGGAACAATTTTCCCTTTTATCCGCAACCTCCCTCGGGGTCCAGGAAGAAAGCGAGGTTTGGGAATACGCGAGTGGTAGCTCGGAAACAGGGATGCTGCATTTGAGCGACGAAGTTCTCGTTCAAATATTTCGGCAGTTGGATCCAACTTCATTGTTGAGAGTTGGAGGAGCCTGCCATACTCTGTTCCGAGTTAGTTCCTGCAACTCACTCTGGACGCGACACTTTCAGGTTGGTCTAACGGAACACTTCTACATGTTTAATTAAAACATTTCACTTAGTTTATCTAACTCTAGGCCTATTCCAACAAAAATTTTGGCTTACTTGTATTGTTTTTTTTTTTGCCATGTTTTAGTCCACTCATATAAGTTGTGTGGTCCTCATAACCGCGTATATTTTGTGTGTACTGTAACTAGGAATTGTACCCAAACAAAATTAACTCCACAGATTTAAACGCCACCGCGTGTTATGTTTGTGTCATTATAGACGTCGTTCGGTGTCCACTTTGCCACTGGCACATGCTCGGTCACAGCCAAGGATTCGTTCCGGTTGCTGTTCATGTGGAAAACTCTGTTCCGTAATCTGCACTGCAACCGCTCGCTCCAGGAGAAGTTGTTTGCGGAAGTCCCGTTCCCACCTCACCGGTACTGGACCCAATGGCTGGTTCTGGAGGAGAGAGTGCCGCTTCCCTCGGTCAGACTGCCAGCCCTGGACATCCAGGCTCTGTGGGGAATAAACAAACCGGTTCTGGACACTCGAGGTGAGCTCACACATTCATGTATGATATAAGCTTCTCAAAGCTCACTCAACAAAAAATAAGCATATACAAACCGTTTTTACCAAATCTATAATTAATATGCCCCACTTTCACAAAACGGTAATGGTTATGAAATTAGAATCATTATGGAATATAAGGGGAGAGGGATGACTTTGACATGGCTCTGATTTATTTCTCTTTCTGTATCACCAGCAGAGGAAGAGGGGGATGAAGATGACCTCCTAAAGTTTGAGTGGAAGGCGCTGTATACGATGGCCAGGGATCATCATGGAAGCAAGGCCAATGTCTACGCGTTTGTCCTCAACCAACAGGAGAATAATGGTACGACTTAACTCTCTCTCACTCTCTCACAAGCTAACACCCCAAACACTGAAACTCAGAATAAAATAATTTTTATGATTTTATATCCTGCCTGGTCCA
>JAPMUY010005449.1:20000-30000 GCA_026901105.3 Galaxias olidus
AACTACGTCAACTGGAGGATGATCGAGAAGCTGCCCTACTACAAGTAAGAGCAGCCCCAGTGCAGCCAGTCAGAGCAGCCCCAGTGCAGCCAGTCAGAGCGGCCCCAGTGCAGCCAGTCAGAGCGGCCCCAGTGCAGCCAGTCAGAGCAGCCCCAGTGCAGCCAGTCAGAGCGGCCCCAGTGCCAGCAGTCAGAGCGGCCCCCCAGTGCCAGCAGTCAGAGCGGCCCCCCAGTGCCAGCAGTCAGAGCGGCCCCCCAGTGCCGCCAGTCAGAGCGGCCCCCCAGTGCCGCCAGTCAGAGCGGCCCCCCAGTGCAGCCAGTCAGAGCGGCCCCCCAGTGCAGAGCGGCCCCCCAGTGCCGCCAGTCAGAGCGGCCCCCCAGTGCCGCCAGTCAGAACGCCCCAGTGCCGCCAGTACCAAACGGCCCCACTGCCTGCCTGTGAGCCCCCCAGTGCAGCCAGTCAGTGTGCCCCCAGTGCAGCCAGTCAGACGGCCCCCAGTGCAGCCAGTCAGACGGCCCCCCTTATGTTGACGATGAAAGAGTCTCCCAGTACACTCTCTCTATAGGGGGGGGGGGTTATAGGCTGTGGTGCCATCCGCTCTCAGACCGCGATAGAGATCAACGGATTGAACTAAGAGCCGCTCGCTTTTTCATCAAAAGTTTCTCTTCTCTTGGGTCTTATCATTGAGTCTGCCAGGAAGAATGGAGGGCATGATTAAAAACATTTCGATTCCGTTTGGCCCTTGAAGGCTTTGCAGGAGAGGGGCACGCACGCACGCACGCACGCACGCACGCACGCACGCACGCACACAGGTCTCTCTGGGGCTCTCAGTCTCTCTCATGCGCGTGCTCGCTCGCTCGTTAGGAGGAGAAAACTCCCAGCCATTCAACGGACTCTGAAATCTGTCCTCTGCATTCACCGATGTCCATGACATTTAGTAGTCTATAATCTGTCTTCAATCCTTCCCCCCCGTAACACTTCTCTGTTTCTGTTACCTACTCTTACAAAATAAAAGCGTGCAACAACGCTAAGAACGAGCAGTGATTTCTCACCCATCAGTATTCAGCGATTCAGTCTGCTGATTGGTTGATTCTGTATTCCATTTTAATTCTAAACTGATAAGTTTTTTTTTTTCTTTTTTTTTTTTTTTTTTTTTTTGTTTTCTGAAAGCAGTTTAACTAATGGCCAGCACTTCCCCTACAAGAACACACTCCTTTTGAAAACAAAATTTATGTTTTTCTTTTTTAGACAGCACGGTGGCTCAGTGGCTAGCACTGATGCCTCACAGCAAGAAGGTCCTGGGTTTGAATCCCGGCCGATCCAGGTCCTTTCTGTGTGGGCTTTGTATGTACTCCTCGTGTTAGTATGGGTTTTCCTCCTGGTGCTCCGGTTTCCTCCCACCACCATAAAAACATGTAAAGGCTAATCGTCCCGTCAATGTCCTGACTGAGGCCCTGGCTTAGAACTGCAGTTGGTCAATTTCCCCCTACAGCGCCAGGTCACCACTGAAGAACACTCTGTCAGTTTGACTTGCCTGGTTAAATAACAGTTTACTGTTGAGGAGACAAGTAAAATATTTTACTCATGGAGATTGAATCTATTTCTGGATCCACTTGTGTTCGGCTGACCTGTTCAAATAAAGATCAAAAAGCTAAATGAGAAAAGGAGAGTTTGAATAGGATTCCTGAGTGCAGATTTTCTGTAGAAACATGTAGCAAAACAAGATTCTTTCTTTTAATTGATTTGAATATGAATCAACTGCTGTATTTCCATGGTAAGACCGTATACTGTATCTGAGAACGCATTGTTACCTCTCCATCCGATAGGTTGTACACGGTCTCCATGGTAGCATAATGTGTTCTCTCCCTGCTGTACATGGTGTCCATGGTAACCACTTTGTACTGTGTATATATCTGGTTGTGTCTTCTCTCCCTCCGTCGTAATGTTTTCCCCCTCCGTCAGGGTGTACGTGGTGTCCATGGTAACGTAGTGTCTTCTCTCCCTCCGTCAGGCTGTACGTGGTGTCCATGGTAACGTAATGTTTTCTCCCTCTGAAAACGTAATGTTTTCTCCCTCTGCCAGGCTGTACATGGTGTCCATGGTAACGTAATGTCTTCTCTCCCGCCGTCAGGCTGTACATGGTGTCCATGGTAACGTAGTGTCTTCTCCCCCTCCGTCAGGCTGTACATGGTGTCCATGGTAACGTAGTGTCTTCTCCCCCTCCGTCAGGCTGTACATGGTGTCCATGGTAACGTAATGTCTTCTCCCCCTCCGTCAGGCTGTACATGGTGTCGGGGAACCCGGTGTACCTGGGTCACGTCCAAAACTTCCTGCGGAGGAAGCGTCTGGTTCACGAGTGTCTTCTCCCCCTGCTGTACATGGTGTCGGGGGATCCACGTCCAAAACTTCCAGCAGGACCAGAACACCTGGGTCCGCTCTCTGCTGCCTGACCATCTGTACGCACTGCTGGAGTACGACAACAAGATACTGCAAGGTAAGTGTGTGTGTGTGTGTGTGTGTGTGTGTGTGTGTCAACGTTATCACTCTTGACTTGTCAGTGTATTGAGATCCTTTGTTTAGTGTATATCTAGTATTTTAGTAACCAGTTGAGTTTATATTGATGTAGTGTTTTAGTGCACCTAGTCGTCTGGGATGCAGAGTGAACAAGGTTGGCAATGGAAGATGGAGGTAGTAGTTAAAAGAAACACTTTGCCATAGTCACTGTTTGAATCTGTTTTTAATATGTAGTGTTTTAGTAACCAGTTGAGTTTATATTTATGTAGTGTTTTAGAGCAGCTGCACCTTGATTTATGTAGGAGCAGCTGCAGTGTTTTGACCTGTGTTTATAGGAGCAGCTGCAGTTGACCTATATTAGGAGCAGCTGCACCTTGACCTGTGCTAGGAGCAGCTGCACCTTGACCTGTGCTAGGAGCAGCTGCACCTTGACCTGTGCTAGGAGCAGTAGCACCTTGACCTGTGCTAGGGGCAGTAGCACTGTGACCAGGAGAGCGAATGACTGGATGAGCTTTCAAGTTTTTATTTGTGTGTGCCCCCGCGTAGCAGATATAACTAGGTAGTATTGTAAGTGAACTAATTATGTTGTGAGCTTTTATGGTTGTATTTATGACCCCGCTGAAGCAGATAGGGTCAGTGTGGCAGTGTGTGTATAAGCTTAAGGTAGCATGGTCAGTGAACAGCTGACTGTGTTAGCTTTTATGGTTGTATTTCTGTGTGACCTCCCCCTGAAGCAGATATTATGAGGTAGCGTTGTCAGTGAACTAATTATGGTGAGCTTTTATGGTTTGTATTTGTGTATGGCAGTATATATACGGCTAAGGTAGGATGGGGAGTGAACTGCTGACAGTGTGAGCTTTAATGTTTGTTTGTGTGTGACCCCCCCCCCCCATGAAGCAGATATTAAAAGGTAGGACGGGCAGTGAACTGCTGACAGTGTGAGCTTTTATGGTTGTATTTCTGTGACCCCCCCCTGAAGCAGATATGGTCCGTATGGCAGTGTGTAGGATGGTCAGTGAACGGCTGACAGTGTGAGCTTTTATGGTTGTATTTGTGTATGAAGCAGATATATATACGGCTAGTGTGTAGGATGGTCAGTGAACTGCTGACAGTGTGAGCTTTTATGGTTGTATTTGTGTGACCCCCCCCCCTGAAGCAGATATTATGGCAGTGTGTAGGATGGTCAGTGAACGGCTGACAGTGTGAGCTTTTATGGTTGTATTTCTGTGACCCCCCCTGAAGCAGATATGGTCCGTATGGCAGTGTGTAGGATGGTCAGTGAACGGCTGACAGTGTGAGCTTTTATGGTTGTATTTCTGTGACCCCCCCCTGAAGCAGATATCCGTATGGCAGTGTGTAGGATGGTCAGTGAACGGCTGACAGTGTGAGCTTTGGTCCAGGTTCATTTTAGCCCCAGCTGTTCCCCTACCATCAATCATAGCGCTGTCTCTGGGACAAGCTGTCACAACGCTGTGGAAAACATCTAATGAGGATTTAGTAGCCCTGTGCCCACCTGCCCTTAAAGGACAGGTCAGGGAGTGTAACACACACACACACACACATTGTGTCTGTACCTTATGGTATTCGGGACCAACTGTGTGTTGCGTGTGTTCTCTGCATTTTACTTAAGGTTAATCTGTTCAGTTTGACGACAAACCTTTTTGAGTTTTGCCCGTGTTGTGTTTTGTTTTTTTGTCTTTGGTATATGCATATGACTGAGATTCATACAGGGATTGATCACGTGTGTGTGTGTGCGCGTGTGTTTAAACATGCCGTTGACCCTGTGTGTGTGTGTGTGAGCTTGAACATTCCCTCACCGGTCTTGCGTTTTGTCTTATGGTATTGACAACACTTTTAGTGTTGAGACAACCCCTAGCACAGTCATGTCAAATTTATTACTGTAGCACTTTCCATACAGATTGGCTATTCTAGGTGATTTACAGACTCTTAGATGGACTGTAACTCACTCATAAAGCAGACCCATTATGTTACAAAATCCTTGGCAGGCCTTAGACTGTGTACCTGGAAGGGCAAAGTGTTATTTATGAATATTTAGAATTTTTTTCTTTTCTTCACTGGACCACCCATGTCTGATTGAATTTATTCAGCAAATGTTTGACCTCCGGCTCACCTTAAGCACCAGTTAGCACCTCCTTTTAACCCATTCACTGAGGTTAGCACCTCCTTTTAACCCATTCACTGAGGTTAGCACCTCCTTTTAACCCATTCACTGAGGTTAGCACCTCCTTTTAACCCATTCACTGAGGTTAGCACCTCCTTTTAACCCATTCACTGAGGTTAGCACCTCCTTTTAACCCATTCACTGAGGTTAGCACCTCCTTTTAACCCATTCACTGAGGCTAGCACCTCCTTTTAACCCATTCACTGAGGCTAGCACCTCCTAGTCACCCCCTCGTTCTCATGGTCACCCCAACATGCACTATGACTGAGGCAAGTTCATTCAACAGTGTATGTATATCCATCACTAAAGTCTTAGACAATCCAAATTAAATAAAAACTGTATGCTTGAGTGCTGAGCGGACCTAGAGCAGGGGTGACTCAGAACTCAATGCTCTCTTGTTAAGCCTTCCGGAGGTGACACAGGCTCAAATTAACCAAACATCCGGGATGGAGGGTGCTCACTTAAACCTTAACGACCCTAATTTCATGTTTCTGGCTCAGTCTAATTCTCGTGAACTGACACATCCTTGACAAACACAACTGATACATTTTTTTTATTATTATTTAGACAGTCTCCATGGCGACGACATGCTGGCCCAGCTGAGTCGTGTGGTCTGGCTTTTCCTGAACTCTGGTCAGCACCTTTACCTGGATGCGGTCAAAGCCCTGGTGCTCCAGTACGCCCAGGCTGCCCTAGTCATCTATAATGGCCTCCTCCTGCCTGGCATGGGAGAGCCTGGAACTGCCCTGCCCCAAGAACAGCTTAGCTAAACAAAAGACACATGCTTTTGGCTAAGGTTTGATTGTTTTATTAGATTTTTTTTATTTGAAAGAATAGGTTGGCTATATGCTGGTACTGTAGCAAATGTTTTTTTTTGTTTTTTTTTTAAAGAACCTAGCTAGAGGCTACTGTGCAAATGTTTGCTTTTTAAGAACATAATTGCTAAGGTTTGCTTTTTAATGTAATTTCTATATGTTTGTACTTTAGCCAGCTGCTTTTAAAGCATGTTAACGATGTAGCAAGTGTTTGGTTTTTAAGCGCATTTTAGCAAGTAACTAATGAATTAACAATGATGGAAATGTTTTTCAACACATTGTATTCCTTTCCACAAGTTTACTTATGGCTAGTGTTCTTACAAGCCCAGTCACTGCAAAGGAAAGGGCCAGATATTAGTGACAAAGTCTGTTCATTGCAGATCAAGTCTCTCTTTATAACCTGACTTGGAACAATTCCTGTTCTTGCAATAGTATGTTTACATGTACCTACTTCTTAACATTGTTGGTACGTTAGTGCTTTTAAAACTTTAAGATTTTTTTTTTTAACAGCAATGTTGTTTTTTAGACATTTGAATGCCCTTGGAAAAGCTGTATTTGTCAATTTTGATGAAATTACAATTTTTTTATTTTTTATTATTCTTTCTTTCTTTTGACCTTGTGAATGTGCAATAGTTTTTTATTATATTTTTCAGGTCTTTGAATCACGCGTCAGTGCTGGCACTGCACGCTTATTGAACAAAAGGCATTTATTGATTTAAGTTTTGAAGAATTTGTAGAATTTGAGACCTGAGACTTTTCAAAATTAACACTATTTTTATAACACCTTCTTAATGTTCTTGAACTTCCTTAGTCCTTCTGAAAATATGTTGCCAAGGAATAGATCAAAAATGTTTTGTAAAGTCTCACAGCTAAATAATCAAAGTTCAAAAAGTTTAATCAATAAAGTGCATTTGGACAACTTGGATTATCCACGTCTCTCGTAGTTCAACAATGCTACACATTTCTTAACTTCAACAGACAAAACTGCACAGACATATTCTAGAAAAATAGTTTTATTTTCCGTCTGTACAAATAACCGCAATCCAACCCCTTCATGGTCTTTGAAAATGGAAAAATAGTTAATACTTTTAGGAACATTGTAGTATATAAATATAACTTTGGCATTAATAAACTCTAGCTGCAGAACTAAAAAGCAGAACGCACATATCAGAAATAAGTCCTACGTACATACAGATCTTTAAACCAACCAGTGGCTTGCAGTCCATGCAGACAGCCAATAGAGAATGAGAGCCAGCCATGTCACTTACACCATATTCCCTTTTTTTTTTTTTTAAACGACCAGAATGCTCATTTTCTTAAAGCGTAAATCCTTTGCATCAGCATGTGTTTTCACACTTCTCCTCCAACATGGAAATCAATACTAGATAACGATCTATCCACATAGCTTAAAAAGAAACAACCATACATGTATTGATTTTCACAACTTCCAATTATATCAAAACAAGCATACAGTATTGTTGTTCTAAAATTGAATTCCCTTTGACCTTGGCTATCCCATCAGGGTCAGTGCATTTGCAGTGAGTACATTCTTCAGGTTACCATGGAGACTGCTGATGCTGCTGCTTTTTGTCCATCTCATATTTACCTGAGCTTTATACTTATGCATTGTTTGTGCCTATGGCTTAGTAGCTTTTTGTCTTGTCTTCAGAAGTAACGTCTTATTGAAAAGGTAAACACAGATTATTAATGACTTCACGCACAAAAGGTAATGTACTGTTCATTTATCAAACTATCTGTAGTACTCGAGTAATACATTTTTTTTTGTATATATATCAAACAATTTAGCAGTAATGTGTCTTTGCTTAGTGTGAGGACAGTCAGTTTTAAAAAATGACTGCCAAAAACATTCTCACAGACAATTCTTGAAACACCACCACTGTGTGGCAGGGTGTGACTTCCTGTTTCAACAGGACAAGCTCTGGCCTTGTGGCCAGTTTGATAATAAATCCTATTACAAAGTACAGAACAGCTTCAATTTGAAAGGCTGTCATGTTAACTGGATGGAGGGGTCAGACAATTGTGTGTGTGTGTACTCTAGCATTTCTGCATAGATCAGTCAAGGCACGGAAGAACAATTCTAGATTATACACGCATCTGCTGCAGGTCACCGAATGCGAGGAGCTGGTATGCGTGTTATTGATATTGCATAGATCATTACGTTTCATCATAGCTCAGCTTTGACCTTTGACCTCTTCCGTTCTGCTTTGCGGAGCCTAATCTATCATATGAGCACACAGTCCATTATGTAGACACCCGTTACAATACAGTTGGTCAACTCTTAACATGCATTTTTCGAAGCACAGATCGACACACAACTACTACTACAACCATATTAAAACAAAGCAAAAACATGCGAAGAAAAACATGATTTTACACCAAACAGGAATCATTTTACAGTATTTAAAATAATAATTTTATAAATAAATGCAGCACATTCACCTGTTTTATAGCTACAAAAATAAAAAAAGCTGCGGTATAATCCCAAGCTATAATGGCTGGCTCTCTGGATATAGAATTCCATTCCTCTTTTTCTCTTCCTTCCTTTCCACTCTCGATGAAGAAATCGTTATCCTGTCTGGTCTCTGGGGGAGGGAGAGCTATGGCGGGACAATCACTGAAGCAACATGGATGCTCTGATGATTATCCCACCTCCACCAGCAGCAGCAGCAACAGCAGTCTCCTGTGGACTCTGCCCACAGTGCTCCTGTTCCAATGCTTTAGCCCAGAGAGCGCTGACAGACTGTCTTCCATCACTCATGTCCATGGAGGAGACTCTTCCAACTGTCACAGATAGAATATCAGGGGGTGTTGCCCCGGCGACTGACAATTTAAAAAAAACAAAAAACGATTTGAAACAACGGGCAAACTGACCCTTCAGTGACAAGCGTGGCCGTGTTATTTTTGGGGTTGGTTATTTGCTGTGGTAAGGATGTGCTTTGTGATAACTACCGCTACGGCCCAGCCATGTTTTTATGTCTATGGAAGTACAATAGAGGTGAAAGACGTTTCAAAGTAGTTTTTGTTTTATCTATGAAAAGTTATTCCTGCACTACTTCTGGTTGGGCAAACACCTGATCGTCACCTGACTGATTAATGCTAACTCGGTTAACAACAACTCAAATAGTCAGTAAGTATTGCTTAGTACGATGCGGAACAGTAGCCTAAATTTTTTTTTTTCTGCTAAATAGTTACTTATTTCCCCCATGTTAAGATATTCCTGTTGCCATGAGGATTGTCCAAAACAAGTCAAACATAAAAAAATAAAAAAAAGTGAATTCATCCCCTTAACAGAAAGAACACCCTGGGGAAAAAACAACACAAACTAATGTTACAGTTCATTACAGCAACTTGAACCCGGAGAATTATGGAGGAAGAGCACACAACCATATTCTCCTGGTAAGTCGGCCATTTTGTCCTGCCAAGTTGGCCATTTTGAGAGGGGAAGGAAGTGCCATTGTCGACCGGCGACAGATGGTTTTGGGGCAACAAAGTTTTTTTTGGTACCAGACGCTATGCCAATGCACGGGAAGGGAAACACAGGTTGCCATGGTGAAGGTTAGGAAAGGGAGACAGCTGATTGGTGGGATCAGCTGTCCGTCAGATAGGCACTTTGAGCAGCAGAAACTGTTCTCTTTTTTTTTTTTATCCCCTACTGACCAGTTAGAATCCTGTGGGAGGAGCTTTCGAAAAGGAAATAAAAACTTCACACATTTTCCTAGTTGTATCACACACTATCCCTTTTCTTTAACCGACTGAGAAAGGTGTAACACGTTTTAAACAAGTCCATCCGGGAAGAAAAAAAATTTATACGATCCTCATAAGAATACATATATCACTGGAAGCACAACCAACTTGTTGGATTTGAACTTTGACCCCTGCCCAATATCTAACCGTAATCGCAATTCACAGCTTGGCCCTACATTCAGGGAGCAGGAGGTTTCTCCAGAGTAGAACCAGGTTCAATTAAACTACAGTCGGCCTCTCTGTCTCTCTCACCCACACAAATACCGTCTCTGTACCTACACGTTTATTTTTCCTTAATCACAATACTTTTGCTTCAAAGACTTGAATTACTTCAGTGGAAGTCTGAAGTGGGAGAAAAGGGGGGGGGGGGGGGGGGGGCGATAATAAGTCAGTCATTGAAACATAAAACCATCCAGGAAACGGGCTGAATGTCCCGGCAGAGTACCGGGTCTTGCCACAGCTCACAGCTCCCCCGGTGGCCGGGAGGAGTCACTGCGTGACACAGTTATCTCCCATGTCCTGAGCGTAGCGGTCTGAGATAGCGGTGCGGAGCGCGTCAATGTCCCTCCTCAGCTGGCCCACCTCCCGCAGCTTGCAACTCAGACCGACCCCACTCTGGTCCTCCAACGTGTCCGACCCCACCGCCACAACCGTGTTGTCGTTCTCCTCGGCCGTTACACTCATGGCTAGAGAGAGGGGGGGGGGGGAGGAGGGGGTAGAGAGA
>JAPMUY010005449.1:37500-39943 GCA_026901105.3 Galaxias olidus
CATGGTGACCACATTTGGTTTCTGTCATTGTGAAAAGAAGTGAGGGAAATATTCTCTGTGTTTTACTGACGCACTGAAGGTCACACACACACACGCACGCACGCACGCACACACACACACACACACACACACACACACACACACACACACACACACACACACACACACACACAGAGTAGTCAGTGGCAGGTTGGGAGGAGACACGTTGCCAAGGAGAAGTGTGACAGCATGCTGACACATTGACCTCTAGGCAAGGTCACCGACACGGGACAGAGTAGGTGTGTGTGTGTGTGTGTGTGTCAGTGCACTGTCTGTGTGTGTGTGTGTGTGTGTGTGTGTGTGTGTGTGTGTGTGTGTGTGTGTGTGTGTGTGTGTGTGTGTGTGTGTGTACTCTCTCTGTGTGTGTGTGTGTGTGTGTGTGTGTGTACTTTGTGTGAGTGCATCTGTGTCAGTGCACTGTCTGTGTCTAGGTCAGTGTACTGTGTGTGTGTTTGAACAGTGCACTGTTTGTGTGTGTCTACTGCGTGTGTGTGTGTGTGTGTGTGTGTGTGTGTGTGTGTGTGTGTGTGTGTGTGTGTGTGCATGTACTGTGTAGTGTCTGGGTGTGTGTACTGTATGTGCGTGTACTGTGTGTGTGTGCGTGTGTGTGTGTATGTACTGTGTGTGTGTGCTGTGTACTGTCTGGGTGTGTGTACTGTTGTGTGTGTGTGTGTGTGACTGTGTGTGTGTGTGACTCTGTGTGTGTGTGTGCATGTGTGTGTGTGCACGCGCAGTACCTGTCTATCTCCAGTTCTCTCTGTCTCAGTAGACCCTCTTTAATCTTGACCAGTGTGTTGACCGGTAGAGATGTTTCAGACACCATCTGGTGCAGGGGAGAGAACACACACACACACACACACACACACACACACACACACACACACACACACACACACACACACACACACACACACACACACACACACACACAATGGTCAGGATAATCACAGTCATCTTTATTATAACCACATTAGTCATCATAATATTATTATCATTGTAACAGACACAAATAGAGCCAGTGTAAGAAAATTCAAAACAGCTCTGCAGCAAATTGAATCTCTCTCTCTCTCTCTCTCTCTCTCTCTCTCTCTCTCTCTCTCTCTCCACACACAGTGTGTGTGTGTGTGTGTGTGTGTGTGTGTGTGTGTGGGTGGGTGGGTGTATGTGTGTTTGTTGTGTGTACGTGTAGTGTATAGTGTGTGTGTGGGTGTTTGTGTGAGTGTGGTGCAAAGTGTCAGATGGTTGGGTGGCAGTCAATGCCTGTGGGTGATCATACTATGAGAGAGAGAGAGAGAGAGAGAGAGAGAGAGAGAGAGAGAGAGAGAGAGAGAGAGAGAGAGGGAGAGGGGGAGAGAGAGAGAGGAGTGGAGGAGGAAGAGAGAGGGGAGAGGGAGGGAGAGAAAGAGAGAGAGATGGAGGGGAGTGGGTGGGGGGCCTTGAAAGATAAAGTAAAACTCAAAAGGCAGAGAGCCCACTCAGGAAACAGCTTTGCTTTATGTCATCAAACAGGGTCTACTAGTCTCCCTAGCAGGGGCAGAACAGGACAGAATTCCATCGCAATGTATGTCATAGTTCTATGTATTCCATAGCTTTATGTATGTCATAATTCTATGAATTCCAAAGCAATGAGTGGCATAGTTCTATGTATTCCATAGCTTTATGTGTGTCATAATTATATGTATTCCATATCTTTGTGTGTGTCATAATTATATGTATTCCATATCTTTGTGTGTGTCATAATTATATGTATTCCATAGCTTTATGTGTGTCATAATTATATGTATTCCATATCTTTATGTGTGTCATAATTATATGTATTCCATATCTTTGCGTGTGTCATAATTATATGTATTCCATAGCTTTATGTGTGTCATAATTATATGTATTCCATAGCTTTATGTATGTCATAATTATATGTATTCCATAGCTTTATGTGTGTCATAATTATATGTATTCCATATCTTTGTGTGTGTCATAATTATATGTATTCCATAGCTTTATGTGTGTCATAATTCTATGTATTCCATATCTTTGTGTGTGTCATAATTATATGTATTCCATAGCTTTATGTATGTCATAATTTTATATAGTCCATAGCTTTATGTAATCATAGCTTTATGTATGTCATAATTCTATATATTCTATAGTTTTATGTATTTCATAGTTCTATGTATTCCATAGCTTTATGTATGTCATGATTCGATGTTTTCCATAGGTCTATGTATTCATTATTAGGGCTGAGACGATATCACGCTGGCTGCGAGTTTAAACTGCTTGATGTGGAAAGCAGGGAAAATTGATCTAATGCATTGCAATTATGCTTTTTCTTTCTACTTTATTCATATTTCAATGGCATTGGTGTATTTAGTCCATCGATGCAACAATCCATCATCCCTATTCCATA
>JAPMUY010005450.1:7500-10000 GCA_026901105.3 Galaxias olidus
ATATAGTAGTATATTTAATGTAATATGTATAATATTTATGGTGTAAATGTACACATAGTGAGTCGCTGTATGTATAGTAGTATATTTAATGTCATGTGTATAGTATGTCGCCTTACGGAGTCGCTGTATGTACAGTAGTATATTTAATGTCATGTGTATAGTATGTCGCCTTACGGAGTCGCTGTATGTACAGTAGTATATTTAATGTCATGTGTATAGTATGTCGCCTTACGGAGTCGCTGTATGTATAGTAGTATATTTAATGTCATGTGTATAGTATGTCGCCTTACGGAGTCGCTGTATGTACAGTAGTATATTTAATGTAAATGTATAATGTGTAGCCTTACGGAGTCGCTGTAAGTATAGTAGTATATTTAATGTCCTATGTATAGTATGTCGCCTTACGGAGTCGCTGTATGTATAGTAGTATATTTAATGTCCTATGTATAGTATGTCGCCTTACGGAGTCGCTGCGGGCCACGTGCACAAAGCTCTCCATGACAGCGGGGCTCAGCTGGTCCATGACCTCTACGAGGGGCCGGTCGTCGTCCTCGGCGTGGCCCAGAGCGCTGAACAGACAGCGGACCTCCCTCAGCACCCCCACCGCCAGCTTCCTGGTGCTGGTCTGACACGAACACAGCAGCAGCAGACCCAGACCCTCCACCGCGTGGAGGACTGAACAGTGGGGGCTACGCTCCGGGGGGAGGCGGGGGGTGGACTGGAGGAGGAGGAGGAGGAGGAGGAGGATGATGAGGAGGAGGAGGAATAGGAGGAGAAGGAGGTGGAGGAAGAGGAGGAGGAAGAGGAGGAGGTGGAGGAAAAGGAGGAGGTGGAGGAGGAGGAGGAGGAAGAGGAGAGGAGGAGGTGGTGGAGGAAGGAGTAGGAGGAGAAGTAGGAGGAAGAGGAGGATGAGCAAGAGGATGGGGAGGAAGACGAGAAGGAGGAGGAAGGAGAGGAAGAGGAGGAGGAGGAGGAGGAGGGAAGAGGAGAAAGAGGCAAAGGAGGCAGAGGACGGCGAGGGGAAAGAGGAGGAGAAGGCAAAAGATAGAAGAGTAGGATGCGGCGAAAGAGGGGAGAAAAAAGAAACAGAAAATGAGTGCAGAGCAGACTTGGGGGCCACCACTCAGCTCCATAGGAGACCATGGCACAGGCAGCACAGAGCAGAGCTGCTTTACAACTGATCATAAGTGCATGATATTGGTTTGAAAAACTCTATTCTGGTCAAAGTCTGTTCAAGAAAGTCTCCCTAAGTATCCCTAACTCTGAAAAGAATTGACTCTTCTCTTGAGGTAAATATTTATTCTACTGTACGCTATCTCTGAGGTAAGTATCTCCTCTGAGTTAGAGGCTCAGATGTAAACTCTGAGGTAAGTATCTCCTCTGAGTTAGAAGCTCAGATGTAAACTCTGAGGTAAGTATCTCCTCTGAGTTAGAAGCTCGGATGTAAACTCTGAGGTAAGTATCTCCACTGAGTTAGAAGCTCGGATGTAAACTCTGAGGTAAGTATCTCCTCTGAGTTAGAAGCTCAGATGTTAACTCTGAGGTAAGTATCTCCACTGAGTTAGAAGCTCGGATGTAAACTCTCTGAGGTAAGTATCTCCTCTGAGTTAGAAGCTCAGATGTAAATTCTGAGGTAAGTATCTCCTCTGAGTTAGAAGCTCAGATGTAAACTCTGAGGTAAGTATCTCCTCTGAGTTAGAAGCTCAGATGTAAACTCTCTGAGGTAAGTATCTCCTCTGAGTTAGAAGCTCAGATGTAAACTCTGAGGTAAGTATCTCCTCTGAGTTAGAAGCTCAGATGTAAACTCTGAGGTAAGTATCTCGTCTTAGATGCTGAGATGTTAAAGGTCCTCCATACCTCTGCTACTCTGCTCTAACTCTATAAGATAAGTGTTCTCTGTACCTGTATCTCTTCTACTCTACTGAATCTCTAAGGTATCAGTCCTCCGTACCTCGGCCCCGCCGCGACCCTTGCCTTGCTGCTGCAGGGAGAGCCTCCACTGCGTGAGCAGCGTGGAGCAGCAGCTCGGACCGAGGTGTCCTGGAGCCCCTGGTGGGTGTCCTGTACCTGGACACACACACACACACACACACACACACACACACACACACACACAAACAGACAGAGAGACACACACACACACACACACACACACACAGAAAGAGAGAGACACACACACACACACACACACACACACACACACACACACACACACACACACACACACACACACACACACACACACACACACACACACACACACACACAGAGACGGAGACGGAGACACACACACACACACACACACACACAGAGACACAGACACACATATTTGTAAATCCACTTAACTTTTTACGTTTTTGTTACATTTATTCTTTTTTTGGGGGGGGTGGCTTCTATTTAGCTATTTACATAATCTGGTGCTAGTCCAGTGTTTAATCCACTATCCTTAAGGTCAAAGGTCACTGATGGTTCTAGATGCCCTACCTCCCGGAGCAGGAAG
>JAPMUY010005450.1:17500-20000 GCA_026901105.3 Galaxias olidus
AGTCTCCCCTGCATTTGTACTTCATTTCCCCTGCATGCACGCACGCGCGTGCATGCACACACACACACACACACACACACACACACACACACACACACACACACACACACACACACACACACACACACACACACACACACAGACACACAGACACACACAGACACCTGTCTCAGCACTCCATCATTCCACCTCACTGCTGTTCGTCTAAGTATCATTTCAGACACATTTCTACCTGTTTTAACTCTTTCATCAGTTCTGTCTATCTCTCTATCTATGGTTTCAGACACCTCACTCTGTAGCTGGTGGTTAGATCAGATCTCTGTGTGTTCCCTGACAAGAGAGATGACTGGGGTTACTGAAGACCAGAGCTATGAGTTTGACATAGATCTGTTATCATACAGGAGAGGTGGTTTGGGTTATTACAGTGTAGACTAGACTGCAGGACCAGAGCTAGGAGTTTGATATACTGTGGATCTGTTATCTTACAGGAGAGGTTACTGGGGTTACTGCAGACCAGAGCTAGGAGTTTGATACACTGTAGATCTGTTATCTTACAGGAGAGCCACAATCAGAGCTAGGAGTTTGATATACTGTAGATCTGTTATCTATATGGTTACTGCAGACCAGAGCTAGAGTTTGATACACTGTGGGATCTGTTGATTTTATTGGTGAGACGTCATTGTTGCAGACTTTGCATGTATATTTTGACATTTCCTCAACAATTCACAGTGCCACAGATGTTTTCCAACAGTCTTATAGAAGTACATAATATTTACGCATTAAAAAAATTAAGTTTGGTAAACATTTGTTAGATTAGTTAGTAAGAAAATGTTTACCAAACTTAATTTTTTTTAATGCGTAAATGTTACATGTTACTTCTATAAGACTGTTAGAGAACATCTGTGGCACTGTGAATGACAGAAATGTCAAACTATTACAGCTCTGGTCTGCAGTAACCCCAGTAACCTCTCCTGTAAGATAACAGATCTACAGTGTATCAAACTCCTAGCTCTGGTCTGCAGTAACCCCAGTAACCTCTCCTGTAAGATAACAGATCTACAGTATATCAAACTCCTAGCTCTGGTCTGCAGTAACCCCAGTAACCTCTCCTGTAAGATAACAGATCTACAGTGTATCAAACTCCTAGCTCTGGTCTGCAGTAACCCCAGTAACTTCTCCTGTAAGATAACAGATCCACAGTATATCAAACTCCTAGCTCTGGTCTGCAGTCTAGTCTACACTGTAATAACCCAAACCACCTCTCCTGTATGATAACAGATCTATGTCAAACTCATAGCTCTGGTCTTCAGTAACCCCAGTCATCTCTCTTGTCAGGGAACACACAGAGATCTGATCTAACCACCAGCTACAGAGTGAGGTGTCTGAAACCATAGATAGAGAGATAGACAGAACTGAGGAAAGAGTTAAAACAGGTAGAAATGTGTCTGAAATGATACTTAGACGAACAGAAGATAGGGTGGAATGATGGAGTGCCAGACAAAGGTGTCTGTGTGTGTCTGTGTGTGTGTGTGTGTGTGTGTGTGTGTGTGTGTGTGTGTGTGTGTGTGTGTGTGTGTGTGTGTGTGTGTGTGTGTGTGTGTGTGTGTGTGTGCATGCGTGCGTGCGGGTGGGTTGGGGGGGGGGTACAGGAATGCAGGGAGACTGTGATGGAAATGGAGACCTTTTTCTAGATTGAGATAGTCTAAATGACTGTCTATAACACCTGTGTGTGTGTGTGTGTGTGTGTGTGTGTGTGTGTGTGTGTGTGTGTGTGTGGTGTGTGTGTGTGTGTGTGTGTGTGTGTGTGTGTGTGTGTGTGTGTGTGTGTGTGTGTGTGCAGATTCAAAACGTGTTGAGCTGCTGTGGGAACGTTACTTTTTATCTCAGGTTTCTAAAGTGTTGAGAAGCTCCATAAACAAAACTTTTCCTCTAATAATTAAAAAGTGTTTAGCTGCTCTGGAAACAAGAAGCAAGCATGAGGCCTGAGCTTTTTAATCCTGTTCCTCTTTGTGCAATCTTTAAAATATGTGTTAGAGCCATTTCTCATTTTATGTCTGTTTGTTTAAACCTATACATATTTACCTAATTATTTGATGTATTGAATGAAATGGGTTCAGAATTCTGCTGCCCCTGCTGCCCTGTAACTTAAATATGTCCTTAAGTATGCACCGTAGTGCCAGGGGGAAGTGTCACCATGTCTGTCAATTTAGGAGTTGAGTGAAGGCATGACATGGGCATTGTTAGACGGGGGAGCGGTAATATCTTTTGACCGCAAGCTCCTTGTTTGTTTTGTTAATTTTCTTCGCAAGTTTATGTTTTCCACGCTGCATCTGAGCATTAAAATTATGTAATATTAACGTCGTAACTATCTCCGCTGTTCATTCTGGTAATTGACGACCAAAAAGGAGACAACCCCGACAAACCCAGAGGCTCAAATTTAATTAAGAAGCCATGACGATATGTGTTTTAAAAGGGATGTCATATTTTCTTTTATTTGCCA
>JAPMUY010005450.1:27500-30000 GCA_026901105.3 Galaxias olidus
GTGTGTGTGTGTGTGTGTGTGTGTGTGTGTGTCCAGGTACAGGACACCCACCAGGGGCTCCAGGACACCTCGGTCAGGCTGCTGCTCCAGCTGCTCACGCAGTGGAGGCTCTCCCTGCAGCAGCAAGGCAAGGGCCGCGGCGGGGCCGAGGTACGGAGGACTGATACCTTAGAGATTCAGTAGAGTAGAAGAGATACAGGTACAGAGAACACTTATCTTATAGAGTTAGAGCAGAGTAGCAGAGGTATGGAGGACCTTTAACATCTCAGCATCTAAGACGAGATACTTACCTCAGAGTTTACATCTGAGCTTCTAACTCAGAGGAGATACTTACCTCAGAGTTTACATCTGAGCTTCTAACTCAGAGGAGATACTTACCTCAGAGTTTACATCTGAGCCTCTAACTCAGAGGAGATACTTACCTCAGAGTTTACATCTGAGCTTCTAACTCAGAGGAGATACTTACCTCAGAGTTTACATCTGAGCATCTAACTCAGAGGAGATACTTACCTCAGAGTTTACATCTGAGCTTCTAACTCAGAGGAGATACTTACCTCAGAGAGTTTACATCTGAGCTTCTAACTCAGAGGAGATACTTACCTCAGAGTTTACATCTGAGCTTCTAACTCAGAGGAGATACTTACCTCAGAGTTTACATCTGAGCTTCTAACTCAGAGGAGATACTTACCTCAGAGTTTACATCTGAGCTTCTAACTCAGAGGAGATACTTACCTCAGAGTTTACATCTGAGCTTCTAACTCAGAGGAGATACTTACCTCAGAGTTTACATCTGAGCTTCTAACTCAGAGGAGATACTTACCTCAGAGATGGCGTACAGTAGAATAAATATTTACCTCAAGAGAAGAGTAGATATACTTACCTTAGAGTTAGAGTAGAGTGGTAGAGATACTTACCTTAGAGTTAGAGTAGAGTAGAAGGTACACTTACCTCAGAGAGAGCGTACAGTAGAATAAATATTTACCTCAGGAGAAGAGTCAATTCTTTTCAGAGTTAGGGAGACTTAGGGAGACTTTCTTGAACAGACTTTGACCAGAAAAGAGTTTTTCAAACCAATATCATGCACTTATGATCAGTTGCAAAGCAGCTCTGCTCTGTGCTGCCTGTGCCATGGTCTCCTATGGAGCTGAGTGGTGGCCCCCAAGTCTGCTCTGCACTCATTTTCTGTTTTCTTTTTTTCTCTCCCTCTTTCGCCGCATCCTACTCTTCTATCTTTTGCCTTCTCCTCCTCTTTCCCCTCTCCTTCCTCTGCCTCCTTTGCCTCTTTCTCCTCTTCCCTCCTCCTTCTCCTCCTCCTCTTCCTCACCTTCCTCCTCCTTCTCGTCTTCCTCCCCATCCTCTTGCTCATCCTCCTCTTCCTCCTACTTCTCCTCCTACTCCTTCCTCCACCACCTCCTCCTCTCCTCTTCCTCCTCCTCCTCCACCTCCTCCTTTTCCTCCACCTCCTCCTCTTCCTCCTGCTCCTCCTCCTCCTGCTCCTCCTCCTCCTCCTATTCCTCCTCCTCCTCATCATCCTCCTCCTCCTCCACCTCCTTCTCCTCCTATTCCTCCTCCTCCTCATCATCCTATTCCTCCTCCTCCTCCTCCTACTCCTCCTCCTCCAGTCCACCCCCCGCCTCCCCCCGGAGCGTAGCCCCCACTGTTCAGTCCTCCACGCGGTGGAGGGTCTGGCCCTGCTGCTGCTGTGTTCGTGTCAGACCAGCACCAGGAAGCTGGCGGTGGGGGTGCTGAGGGAGGTCCGCTGTCTGTTCAGCGCTCTGGGCCACGCCGAGGATGACGACCGGCCCCTCGTAGAGGTCATGGACCAGCTGAGCCCCGCTGTCATGGAGAGCTTTGTGCACGTGGCCCGCAGCGACTCCGTAAGGCGACATACTATACACATGACATTAAATATACTACTATACATACAGCGACTCCATAAGGCGACATACTATACATATTACATTAAATATACTACTATACATACAGCAACTCCGTAAGGCGACATACTATACACATGACATTAAATATACCACTATACTTACAACGACTCCGTAAGGCTACACATTATACATATTACATTTAAGTTACTGCTATACATACAGCGACTCCATATGTCTACATATTATACATATTACATTAAAGTTACTACTATGTCTATATTTACACCATAAATATTATGATTATTTAATTACATGAAATATACACAACTCCATATGTTTACATTTACACCATAAATATCGTACATATTACATTAAATATACCACTATGTCTACATTTACACCATAGATAGTTTTACATATTCAATTATACATACTTCTATACATACAGCCACTCTGTAAGGCTCTGTCTACATTTGCACCATAAATATTAGAACTATTAATTTAATGTTACTATTATGTCTACATTTACACCTTAAATATTATACATACAGTTAGGCCCAAAAATATTTGGACAGTGACACAAGTTTTGTTATTTTAGCTGTTTACGAAAACATATTCAG
>JAPMUY010005451.1:0-7500 GCA_026901105.3 Galaxias olidus
TGTGTGTCTCTGCGAGCTGTGTGACGACAGCTGGTGCCCGGTTCCCACCTCCGAAGGGTGAACGGGTTACCGCTACTCCCAGAACACAATGGCCGCAGACGCACACAGGGCAGGAAGTGAAAGTGTCTATCTCTGTCACTTTCTTCTCTTCACAATGCATGCAGAGCTCTCTGGTGGATTTGACTGGCTGTTACGGTTGCGCGTCCCCCTCCCCCCGGTCCCCAGAGAAACCCCCCCCCCTTTGGCTTACCTCTTGTCGTTAGCGCCGTGCTACCATGTAACAGCAGGGAATCTTGGAGAGCTGCCCCACAAACCTGAGGCACAGACAGGACAGGCAGACGAGACGAGACAAAGGCAGAGAAAGAGAAAGAGAAAGGAGGAAGAGAAAGAGAAAGCAGGAAGAGAAAAGAGGAGGTGAGTAAACCTTGGCTGTGTATTGTTATTTGTGGATCTGTTCTCAAAAAATGTCTCCATTTCTCCCGTTCGGTTTGATTAGAATCAGATGGGAGGGAAAGGACAGTCGCTGCACGCTGGCCGTGCTACCGCCGGTACTCCCGCATCAGAGCCCCTCCACCCAGCCAGCGTCTACGGGCCAGGGGGATCTGGAGGTGGGCTGGCTGCAGCATGTGGAGACCCGGCCCGCTGGCCGTGCCTGGACCCAGCGATTTGAGACAGGGAGGGTGCTGCGCCGCGCTGCCCTCCCTGACCTGGCTGGCTGGAGCCCTGCCTGCGAGGGAGCAGGACATCGGGAGACCACATGCTGGCAGGAGTCTTCCGGAAAATATGCGCGTCTGTCTCCGTTCAACTAGCTGGCTCCACTGGGTGTCCTCTCCCTCTCCCCCTCTCTCCCTCCCTCTCCCTCTTTCTCTCTCTCTTTTTCCTTCACCCTGCAAATAGCACAGGGACTGATGAGTTGAATAGCCCTCCCCCCCTCTTTCCTCTGACTCTCTGAAACAGATAGGAAAGGTCCTGACACGTCTGGGAACATTGAAAGTGGAGAATGCGGGCGGTGAGACGGGGTCGTCAGCGGAGGGCCGGGGTGGGGGGGGGGGTGGTAACGTTAGCCCTCCTAAACACCTGTACGTGACCGGCGAGCACGCGGGACAGACGACGCGCCACCCGAGTTAGCTCTACGGCACACCGTGCCGTCCTGTGGATCCTTATCTCCTCTGATGGCAGACAACATGGCCCTGCACGGCAGTCGCATGACTCCAATTGAACGGGGAGAGAGAGCGCGAGAGAGAGAGAGAGAGAGAGAGAGAGAGAGAGAGAGAGAGAGGGGGAACAAAGGGGGAAGAAAGGGAGGGAAAGGAAGCCATTAAAAGAGAGCCTTGGCGAGCGGCGCGGCGGCGTCCTGCATTCCATCCGTGACGGGTCGGCGACGGGTCACGGGTTGTTTTTTTTACTGCCAAGAGCCTAGAGGTCCACGGGGCGGTCAGGCCACTCTCGCTGATCCCCCCACCCCCCCCCCCCCCCCCCGCGATAAGGCGTCCATGCGGCCTGTCGTAACTCAAGGTGAAAGCACGTGACATAACCTGACCCTCTCTCTGCGTTAATGGATCGAAGCGGTGGCTCCCCGGGCGCGAGGGGTGAGCACGGAGACGCTTGGCTGACGGCGGGTGAAGGAGCGTGCCGCAGCGCCGGGCCCTTTCCACTGGCCCCTTTCCACCGGCCCCTATGAAAACGACCTGCCCAACAGGCTTTTGTCATGTTAATCTCAACGCTAATGTTAGCCCTCATGACAATCAGATAGGTCTCCACAATCCACATAAAAACCGGCGATCCGTGTCCCTACCAGGAGTCTTATTCGATTTGGGCTACTTTGGGGGCGTTATTGTTTCAGCTGGATCTAAATGGGAGCAGAGAGAAGCTCTCTGTCCAGGGAAGACAGAGGAACACCGGGAACGCTGGGAGGATCTATTTACCTTGGCTCCCAAGGCCCTTAGCTTACACCCGTATTTGGCAATAACCCAAGCCCCCATCCTTTTCATCTTTCCTACCCGCCCCGAGCTGTTCTCCCACCGTCTCCTCTCCTGTGCTCCAGCTGTCCCACATGAACGTACAAAAACAAAAAAAACGGTTTTCTTTTTTTTCCCTCTTCTCGTGGATGGGAGCAGAGTCTTCCTGCCTCGCCGCAGAACGCACAGACGTGTACGCTGTGAGAGAGCAGCAGCGGAGAGCCAACGCCATGGCAACCATCCGACAGGCCTGTGCATCGTGCCAATCTAATTTAGGGCAAACTACATTTGGCCACTTTCATTTAGGCCAATTGAATGAATTCTCCCTCTCTCTTTAGGCTACAAGCATATCACTTTTCTTCTCCAGCCTCCGGCCCCGAGGGCACACAAAGGAGCCAAAAAAAAGAAACAAAACAATTTAGCCAAACAAACAAATCCTCTTCCTCCCTCGCCTCCCTTAAGGGCAAGGGCGCAGGGTTGGACCACGGCGAGGACGAGGACGGGAGCACACCAGCGGCTTGACAGACAATGCGGGGTGGCCGCACGTTGTGCAATCCCATTCAGCTAAAGCTCCAATCCCGGCCCCCCCCCACACACACACACACACACCCCCCCCATTCTGGAACTCCTCGGGTAGTAGGACGATCAGGGACGGCATCAGGCAGATGCCGTTTTCCTTCCGTTTTCCATTCGCCCCCGCTTTCAATGCGTTTCAGACCGAGTCCAAACTGCTCTCGGTAACAGACGCTCTTAAAGATTTAGAGTGGCTAGCACACTGTGATGTTCAGCGGTGCTGCTATTTTTGATGGGCAATGTTTTTCTCCTGGCGACTTCTACAGAAAACAAGGACCTATCCCTTCTCAATGCAACATCCAGTTGAGCGAGAGGACAAGCTAAAAGACAACATCCTCCCTTGCACTGCTTAAAACATGTATCGTCAAGAGTCCCAAGTCAACGAATTCAAAACCGCCTTTTTTGGTCACATTGACAATGCTGAATAAAGTCCCATGACAGTCAGCCATGCCAGTGAAACGGATCGAGAAAGGGGACGAAGGAGAAATGGGCCTAACGTTCAAACGAGGGAACCGACAGAAAACGAGAACGAAGGAAAAAGAAACGGGACACACACGAAACACACCTGATTCCACGGGCCTTCGCAATGGTGTGAAGAAGAGGACAAACCGTGCGCGTGCACGTATCAAGCTAGAAATCGCTTTAAGGACACCAAGGAAACGTGCGCATGACTCGAGCAAAAACTATGATCACACTCCCTCCACGCAAGGTCACAACAGCCCTGCTAGGCAGCCTTTTCAATGCACTGTGCACGGCTGCGTGCAACTGCAACCGCCACCAGGATGCACATACAACATGGTCCTGTAGGCAGACTCCCGTACAAACACGGCAAAAGGCTAAAGCAACTCCATTCGACACAACGCCCTGAGGGCAGGAGTGAAGCCGCGCGTCCTCAGGACAGAGACATCACCCCCCCGCCGCGCGTCCTCAGGACAGAGACATCACCCCCCCGCCGCGCGTCTTCAGGACAGAGACTTCACCCCCCCCACCCCCCCGCCGCGCGTCCTCAGGACAGAGACATCACCCCCCCGCCGCGCGTCCTCAGGACAGAGACACCCCCCCCCCCCCTCCCCGCACACACGAGCAGACAAAACCAACCAAAAACAAAACAGACCGACCGTGACGACTGGCCGTGGATGACGTCGGCACCTACTCCTTCCTCAGAGCAACTGCCTTTTCTCTGCCGGCACAGGCACTTCCTGTTTGGAGCCTCTGGCAAAACCACGCGGTGCCACCCACATCCCATGAGAGCCTGCAGCTCCACTTGACAAGAAGCAGCTTGACACGGCCAGCGTGCCTTTTTACACACCCAGCCCCGCCATTAACAAGGCACAATGGAGGACCCCGGGCAGCACGGCTAGAGGTGCAAAAAGACACGGACACATAATCACTCCTTCTGTGGTTTGGAAATGATTTGAAATTGTATACGGGTATAAATAGGCCTACGCATTATAGCTCAGCCACAAAACGCAGCCTGGATATGCTAACATTGCCACAACATAACGCATAGGGTTAGGCAATAAATCTTGTTCTTACATGTTGTACCAGCAATAACACAATCCCATTACAAGATTATATGGGTTATGGATAACAATGGAGGTAAATATAATTTAAGCATAGTCAAAATAAACAAACACTGCAAGCTTTTAACTGATGGTGTTTAGGGTGTTTTATACAAAAAAAAGTATATTTTACTACATGTACACACTTCCCTAGACCAGGGCTGTACAGTGCGACAGCTTTGGTAGCATATGCCACTAAAAATGATGCAGTGCAAATAGAAATATGTAATATGCGCTGGTATCCATTCATATGCACACAGAACACTACGAGCATCCAAGAATACAGTACTATTTAGACATCAACTGAAAAAGTTATTACAAGTTAAGGTAATGCACTGCTCCGCTTCTATTGACGAGAAAGTGGTTGTTGTTGGGCCGGAGAGCGTTTTTGCGAGCTGTGCATATCTATGAGAAAGGTCTCGTCACCCATCCATCCATTAACACCGCTTATCCTTTGCAGGGTCGCGCTGGAGCCTATCCCGGCCGACACAGGCCACCAGTCCATCACAGGGCCGACACATAGAGACAGACAACCCACTCACACCTACGGGCAATTTTAGAGTCACCAATTAACCTGCACTGTGGGTGGAAGCAGGGCGCACCCGGAGAGAACCCACGCAGACTCCACACGGAAAGGCCCCAGCCGGCGGGCAGAACCGAAGCCGGAACCTTCTCGCCGTGAGGCGCTAGGCAGCGCTGACCACTGCACCACCGTGCCGCCCGGACACGTCAGCCTGTTAACCAGTCGCTGACTCATTGTTAAATTCATAAGTTTGCCAACTAATGTTTGCCGTGACTACAAGCTGTAAGACAGAAGTATATATTTGAGATAGACATCCCTTGAAATAAGCTGTAAGATTAGCCTATAGCACACAGCAGAGAGTGCAGGAGCTGTGTATCATACACGTTAGCAGCAGGGGCATCGCTTTCACAGAAACATGATTCCACGACATTGCTGACATACATAAATACTTGAATGAATAAGTTGATAATCCTGTAGATAGCTTTTTTATGTTGAAATGTCCTAGCTCATTGTTTATTTCTTTCATAGTTCTTCTTGTTTTATATTGACATGCTAAGTAATAGCCTATAACGCCAGCCCCCCACCCCCCTCCCAAAAAATAATGTTGGGATTTTTTTATCGTCATATTGGCTATGTTAACAGTAGCCTATATCAAAACAACTACAAAAAAGAATACTGTGGGTATTGCGACAGTCTTAAAGTATATCGAACTTAAACATCACAAAACCTTGTCCTCCGCCTGGAACACCGCAGACCTCTCAGGACACAGAGTCCACCACCGCGAGCTGCTACTATTACCGACATCAATCAGGGTCAAGCCATTCAGAACAACCTCCACGCCACTCATCCAGAAGGCTAACCTGCCGCCCTCGCAGACAGTGAGCTTACCCTCTGCACAGACAACCCTCTGCCAGGTTTTATAAATAACCCGTGGCAGGAACAGCTGAGTCGGGGGTAGAATTAGGGTCCTGGCCTACATCTCCTGCAGCCCAGCCCCAAATGAAACGGTCCGCCGCTCCGGTGAAAAAAGAAAAGAAAAAAGGGCGCATTTTCAAACAAGGCCCGGCATGACACTGGGATCGTCAGCCCCCCACCCCCCGAGGGAGAGGCGTGGGCCCTGGGAAGACAAACACCTGGCTGGGACAACAGCGCGTGTGTGTGTGTGTGTGTGTGTGTGTGTGTGGGGGGGGGGGGGGGGGGCACAGGGGCCGGCTTTAGGCAACATGGACCCTGGAACAGTCCAGAGAGAGTGGGCCTGAAAGTAGCGGTTTGCAACCTGAGCCCGTTCCAGAGACATCGACACGTCCCCATTACATCACCGCAGGACAATCCTACCTGTGCACATTAGCCCTGCAGGACTGGGGGCCAAAGGGCACCTCGCCGACTCATCCCCCTCGGACCAAGAGGACATTAGGACAATGAGGTCTAGACTGCCGCGGGAGTCCACAGTGTGTTTCCAAATGGCAGCAGGGAGACCTTATCAACAGAGTCTAGTCACGGAGTTTTGCTGCATTGATCAGCCATTGCTTTAGTTGTGCAAGGCTCCGAAAGCGCTTACACAAGAACTTGGCAAGTTTCAAACGGTTGCATGACACTGAATCACTTCCAGCCTTTGAGAGATGGCATTCCTTGTTACAACACACCCTTCCATTTTGGCCAGTACCAAGGGACTGAAACACGTGGGGCGAAAACCACAGAAGAGGTCTGGTCTGCAGTCTACAACTGTCAATAAGTCACCCGCCACCTGTCCCTGGGGTCTTTCCTAGTTTGAAGCCAATAAAAGCCATTTTATCATTGATTCTTTAAGGCTGATTGTGTAGTGCCTTTGTGCCTGTGGCCTGAGCATGTGTGTGTGTGTGTGTGTGTGTGTGTGTGTGTGCCCTTTCATTCGTACAGAAATCATTAACACAGTTTATGGAACAGAGAAAGGTGGAGAAAGAGTCCTGTGTGTAAACCATCTAATTCAGGGATCAAAGTGAAAGTGGGTTAGGTGGGGTGGAGCGTGTCCAGTGGGCGGACTAAAGTCTGTGTGTTTTCCACTCAGGGCTCACATCCAAGGGTTACACTGCACTCATCCGCCACCCGTTCCCCTTCTCCCCTCCTGTGAGTAATGGACAGATCACTCACTAGCTGACTAAGTTGCTTTGTTGTGTGTGTGTGTGTGTGTGTGTGTGTGTGTGTGCGCGCGTGCGTGAGAGAGAGAGAGAGAGAGAGAGAGAGAGAGCGAGCGAGATAGAAAGAAGGAAAGAAAAAAAAAAAGAGGGTCAACAAACCAGAAAGATGGAAAGATGGCTAGGGAGTGGGAGAAAGTGTTTGTGTGTAGACACTTGACAGCCAACCGGTGACTCGGGTTGAGCATATTTTTGATCCTTTCACCATCCGCCTCGGCCGACTGACGTTACAGCAACACCTAAAGCGAGTTGCACCGTGCCACGGACCAGCGGCTAGCCTAGACCACAGCAAACAAATTCTACCGCACCACGACCAGGCAGCGTGAGAGAGGCCAGCAACCTCACAGACATGCCGATATGTCAACTCATTAACATCTCATGCGGTGGTATATTCAGTAGCTCGGGGTCCGTGTCAAAAGGGTGTGTGTGTGTTTGTGTGTGTGTTTGTGTGTGCGCGCGTGTGCGCGTGGTTGCTAGTGTGTATGTCGCCCAAACATCCAGCTGTTCAGCCGAAGGGTAATGGAGAGCGAACGCACTGAATTTGTTTGGCCCCTAAAATGCAGATGACCTCGAGACATGTGACTACGCTGAAACACACGATATACACAGAACGCAGGATGCACAAACACAGTCTAGGTCCTTGATCCCCCTGCACTAAAACACAGCCATGGAATGAATTACAGCCCGCACACAGAAGCTGTTTTCACTCCAGC
>JAPMUY010005451.1:10000-39217 GCA_026901105.3 Galaxias olidus
GAATGTATATGTAATGTAATATTATTGCACGATGGGTAGGTGGGGCACGGAAAGAAGCAAAGGATCCTGACTCGCAGATCTCTTGCTCTCGCTGCACGACAGCTTGGAGGTCAGATCTGTGGCCTAATCTGACCGTGTTGCTGGTCGGTAAGCCTCGCAAGCTAAATCTGCGTTCAGACCCTCCACACACCCCCCTATCCCTCTACCCCTCCCTCGCTCTGCCCAATCCTCCAGCGGCCGAGCCCCAGCCTTCTGCAGCCTGGCGGTTCCCGGCTTCCCCCTACTCCCTCCCTCGCTCTCTCCCTCACTCCATTTCATCAGCTCACTCGCTCTCCAACATCTGGCCAAAGGGGTATGTAAGGTGAGGGAGAACGCTCGGGCTGGATCACAGAGCTACGCGCTGTGTTTGGCCCCAGCCCACTAAGTCTTATTGCACAAGGCAGAAACTCTGCTGAGCGAGCAGCAGCCGCAGCCGCAGCAATCAGAGCCCGGTGTGGGTGTGTGTTTGTTCAGGAGTTGATGGGTTGGTGATGGGGCTGGGGGGTGTAGATACCCCAGCAGAGGGATGGCTGAAGGCTCCGCTCTGTGGCACGTTTCATGTAAATCGCGGCATCCTGGACTGCTGTGTGTCTGGCACATCGAGGCAAAGCTCCTCTCCTCTCCCCTCCTTCCCTCAGGCCTCCTCTGTCCCCGGTTAACACAGCCTGTCTTTATGAGGACTCGACCGAAATGACAGCGGGACTTAGGTAAGCATTAAGAATACCAGCCTGCTGGAGAACGGCCAGCGCTGGCCCTGAGCCCCACAGCCAGCCAGCAGGTCAGCCCGCTGGCCAGCCCCAGCAGCCAGGCTGAGGGGGAACGAGAACAGCCCCCGGAACCCCCCTCCCCAGCCTATTGATATGAAACGCGGATATATGGGTACGTTCTGAAAAGCACCCTTCAGGGCCTGTGGTGACGGCGAGCCCAGCCATGAGACAGCCAGCCCCCTACCAGCGTCGCCCCACGACCAGGAGCAGAGATCCAGACTGATAAACACAGTCAACAGCCGGCACTGGGAAGGTGGCTCCATGAGTAGAACACAGAAAACCCTGAGATGACAACAAGCAGGACTGGAAGGCACAAACAATTTGTAAAATAATCACCCGGCAAGAGGCTTAGCCCAGATAACCTAGATATGGACTGGAAAACAAGAAGCCGTTGAAAGAGAGAGAGGGGGGGGGGGGGGGCCGAAGTCAATTAGTTCACACTCATAATCTTATGGTATGCCCAGAACCCATCACAACAACAGCTCCCCGACAGCATCGTGTCTCTAAGCTCTTTTCAAGTGTGTGTGTAATATTCATCCAATACGCGAGACTTAGGCACATCTGTGATATCTATGATATCATATAAGGTAATCAGCAGGCCCTGGATAGGGAAAGGACTGAGAGGACCAAATAATGACATCTCTGAACAGTCAGAGCTAATGGAGCCGCCCCAGCCGTAAGGGCCGGGACCATTGTTCCATTGTGCCCAGTTACAGGAGACCATTAGCCCAGGACCTGACCAAAAGCAGAGATGCGTGGCCAAATCAATGCCTGACCACTGCTCTGTATACGCCTGACACTCCTGGCACTCGGCACGGTTTAAACCGTCGGATTCCCTGCAGAAATACAGGCTTCTAATAGGAATAGTCAGCGTCCAGTACTAACAGGAGCTTGCATCGTGACCTACGGAAGGAAACTGTTCGGGAAAGCGTTTCATACTGCGGGACATATCCAAGGGAGAGGTCTCTCACTGGAACTCAGCACTATTGACCAAGAGGCCGTTGGCAACAGAGTGATTCCGGCGGACGCGGCCGGCTCCTCCCTCACTTGACGGGCTGGGACACGCTAGGCAACAAGTGAGATAACAAGCTGGCAACCGTCAGCGACGCTGCTCGTCTGGTCCCAGGGGGCACCGGGGGGAAGGGACGAAGCAGCGATAATGAGGCCCCTCCAACAACAGAGCATGGGAGGCCGAAAGCATAGGGGCGACGGTGACGCATGCGTGCAGAAGGTCGAGGAGGCCTGGCTATGACCCCCCCACCCCACCCTCCCCTACCCTCCCCCCCCCCGGACACAGGAATGTCTTGGAACCACCGGCTGGGCCCCACACACAGGGCCAAATGACAAGAGAGTCTGAGAGGGACGTGGCAGATCCTATTAAAATTGAAATTCCTCATTTCAACAAGGAGCCCCAGTCACATACAATCGTGGCGTTAGCAATACATTTATAAACAATTCGTCCTTTAAAATCAACCCAAATAAATAAACAGCTGATACAAGAATCGAAGAGTAAAAAAAAAAAAATGAGGTTGTTACATCACACATTTTGATGGAGCCCAATGTCCCGGTTAAGCCTGGTTTAGCACATTGGGAAAATAATCCCAGACAACAAAAAATGACAAATCTGTGTTTAGCAACATTCTTTCTGGGTTTTGATCTGGAAAACATTTGGTTGGTGCTTTAGTCAGCAATTTAGCAGAGCAGCAATGGAATCAATGAACAATGTGCCAAATCCTGGAGCTAGACGTTTTAGTCTACGTGATGAGCAAAGAAAGTGCTGGGGAATAAAAGCAGCTTGCAGAATGCTTAGGTCTATCTTGTGGGAAAACAGATCAACAATAGGTAGACTTCAATGATACGACCAGGCAAATAAATACACCCCTGAGGGATTACCAGAAGGGCCTGACTAGTGGTGGGAAGACAGTGAGAAACATGGCTGTGTGCACAGACACAAACACTAGCTATGCAAAATTTGCAGAATTAGAAAAACCACATGCTTTCTTTGCCACACAAACAGTGTAAATGAACAGCGAGCAGCTAAAGGTTAAATGTCACATCTCCCGTGACGATGTAGGCCTAACTTTGGGAAGTAAAGAGTAAAGAGGGCTGACTTAAAAAAAACAACAACAGGCTACTCAAAGTGAGAATCGCATGCCCTGAAGGCTGGGAAGCTAAAGAAAAACACACTGCCACTCAAGGAGAGAGATTGACTGCACCACAGCAGCCTGTGAGGCCTGCGAGCCCATCCTGCTCCGTATTGATCTGGGAGCTGTCACAAGGCACCAGAGGATATGTCAATACATAATATGAAATACAACATTAGCACCATTCGCCAGTTCAATCCCCAAACAGGCTAGCCGCAGCAGGCAGGGAGCTGATTGACCGGGCCCCTCGTTGACAGATTAATAGGAACCAGTGTGGCGACCGACCTGAGAACCATTTCATTACCCCAACAGCAGCACTCCACAGCACACTTGATTGAATAGCCAATTTCACTGGCTGGGCACCGGAGTCTCTGAGATCCTATCTTTAATACATAGGGCTCGCTGTACGGTTAATCCTGTATGCAGTAGCCTGCTGTTTGAGGACATCCACACAAAGAGGTGTCATGACCTATACACATTTTGGAGATCTTTTTTTCTGGCAAAAACAAGATCCAACTAGTTTCTGAAGACTTACTTAAGAATTCTTAATTTCACCATGAAATACAGGTTGTCCCATCAAAGTGTCTGGTGTTTGAATTTGTGAGCCTGGTGACTTCCTGTTCCCTTGGCTCCACGTCCTGAACAGGCTCCAATTACACAGAACCGGTCCCTGTGTTTATGATACCTTTGACCTTTAGGCTACACTTGACTGGTATAACCTATTTCTCCCTGAGAAGAATGTCTCAGTGTGCAGTAGACACAGGCCCACCTCAGGGGCTTTGCAGCAGTTGGAGCAGGGTCCAAAGGGCATTTACACAGGTTACCTATTGCTTTAGTCCACAGGGCTGAACGTGCGAGTAGCCTAGATGTTACCAGCCACAGAGTTAGACCTGGTCTTGGACCTTCACGATATGGTTAAATAACAACCTCGGCCGCGATCCTCCTTCCAACTCCCTCTCACATACTTTTCCCAAGCATCCAATTTCAGAGTCTCTGATTGCCCGTCAATGCTGTCCCGGTCTCCTCCCTCTGACTCTCTCCAACCACCACGTCCCCTCCCCCTCTCTTCCTGCCTAACCCCCTCCCCAGCTTGTCCTACATCAGCACCCCTGTAAACAACAACGCCGACAGCTTTTGAGAGCTCTGACCTTCCACCTTTTCGGCTTGTCATGTGTCAGGGGTCAAACAGCTGCAGTGTCTTGAGCCCTGTATCCAACCAATCCAACCCCACGCTCACCCCCACCCCTCCCTACTTTTAGTAAAGGTCAGGTCCACTCCACCCCCACCATCCTATTAGATTCCCGGGGTCTGCCTTAACTAAGGAGCTCTTTTACCCCACAGTGACAACAGAGACCCTCTAGCAGACTAACCTCTCAGTCCTCTGCACCCAGGCCTGCTGGAGCCTTAACAAAGAGCATAAAGAACACGGGGCAGTTGGAAGGAAGACTGGCACAAACGTTCTATAACATGCAATACTGTATTGTGGCCATGTGGCAACCTTTGAGAAGTAGGTTGTGATTTGTCAATACTCTAGCTCAAGAAGATTAACCCAATAGATTAAACACAAATCTGAGCGGATGCCAGATGCACTGACGTCAATTTGAATTAGGAATAGACCCTAGTAGGATTAACACAAATACTTGAAGGAAATGTTTCTTTAAGGTTTGGCGGGCATGCAGTGTTATACAATATTTTTGTAAAGAAGCCTAATTGAGAACTAATTCTGTGCAGAAGGCTTTCGAATGTATTCAGCTACAACATTAAAACCACCTGCCTAATATTGTGTAGGTCCCCCTTGTGCCAAAACAGCTCTGACCCGTTGAGGCATGGACTCCACAATACCTCTACAGGTGTCCTGTGGCATCTGGCACTGAGATGTTAGCAGCAGATCCTTTCAATCCTGTCAATTACAAGGTGGGGCCTCCATGGATCGAACTTGCTGTTCCAGAACATCACACAGATGCTCGTTGCGATTGAGATCTGGAACATTTGGAGGCCAAGTCAACACCTCAAACCATTCCTGAACAATGTTTGTAGTGTGGCAGGGCACATTCTCCTGTTGAAAGAGGACACTGCCATCAGGGAATACGGTTTCCATGAAGCAACAATGTTACATAGGTGGTACGTGAAACATCCACGTGAATGCCAGGACCAAAGGTTTCCCAGCAAAACATTACACTGGGGCATCACCCTGCCTCCGTCGGCTTGCCTTCTTCCAATAGTGCACCCTGGTGCCATCTCTTCCCCAGGTAAGCGACGCACACGTACGCACCGGCCAGCCACACTAACTGGGTTAGCATGGGCACTCTGACCAGTCTGCTGCCACACAGCCCCATAAGCGGCAAGCAGCAATGCACTGTGTGTTCTGGTACCGTTCTAGCATAGCCAGCAATAACTCTTTCAGCAATTTGTGCCGCAGTAGCTCTTCTGTGGGATCGGACCAGGCTGACTAGCCTTCGCTCCCCCACGCGCGTCAATGAGCATTGGACGCCCAAGACCTAGTTGCCAGTTCACCATTTTTTTTCTTCCTTGGACTACTTTTGGTAAGTACTAACCACTGCATACCGGGAACACCCTACAGGACCTGCCGTTTTGGAGATGCTCTGATCCAGTCGTCTAGCCATCACAATTTGGCCCTTGTCTAAGTCGCCCAGACCCTTATGCTTGCCCATTTTTCCTGCTTCCAACACATCAACTTCAAGAACTGACTGTTCACTTGCTGCCTAATATATCCCACTCTTTGACAGACCGTGCCCTTGGAAGCAGATGAATCAATGTTATTCACTTCTTCTGTCAGTGGTTTCCATGTTGTGGCTGATCAGTGTAGGCATCATAACATGCAAAGGCGTGAACATCTGTGATCACATGTGCAATATGGGATTTCCAAAAGGTCATTGGCATTCCCCATGTACGTTCAAGATGGCCTTAAACACGCCATGTCTACTTAGACTAAGATCTTTTAGCAATAACAGTCCTCCTGTTGACAAGGCAGATACAAGAGGTCCTCCACTAAGCCAGCAAAGAAAATTATAGGCTCTTGAATGCAAGGTCCTTGAAAACAGCTCAATATTGCCATGATGTATTTGATTAACAATAGCCCTAAACTTTCAATGCTACTAAAATAAAACAGACACCAATACATGACTCATGAAGAGACATCTGAATACAAAGTAACGTGTTTGTCATAACGGAGGTCATTATTATTACTACTTAATATTACATGCTTATTATTAGCATTCATGTCATGTTTATTGAGAACATGTAAAACAGTGAAATTAAGAACAGTGTTCCAAGAGGCTGTGCCATTCAATGACCTTTGTAACTAAATGTTTTTACTTAATTTTCAGGCCACAGTTATTGCAGTGGCCAAACCTTTGTGTCTTATCCTTGTAATACGTAAAGCTTGTGGTTTTCATATGAGACTTTCCTGGGTATTTTCATTTGAATGTTGGTACATTCTATCCGACAACGACAATGTTTTACAATGCAAAGTAGAACCACGCTCTTTGGTGAAATAAACGAAGGAGCCCCTGATGCACGATCCTTTCCATCTAGAATACTTTCCCCTGTCTACCCCATCACATGCTGCAAAGCAAAGGGCAGGGACGGGAGCCACATGTGAGGATGGAAAAGTGCCCGATCAGCAAAGAGCACTGTGTACTGAAGGGATGCTCAACATCCTCTTTCCAGTCTCTCTCTCTGTCTCTGCCTGCACCTCTGCCTCTGTATATTTAACAGCACATGTAATCAACTCACACGGCTGAATGCCTCGCCCGACTACGACGGGGCAGTGGGGGATGTTGGGAGTTCTGCAGTATTAAGCCTCTGCAAGAGTCTGTGTCTAGGCTGGCTAGAAATCTACCCCTCAGCAAGACATCATATTGTGCATTTCAAAACACAAGCCTTGACATTCTAGATCCAACACCAGACATGAGGCTGTAGTGTTCAGACCACTGGGCTATTGGATGCTTCCTGGTGTTTAAATCATTCATACTCAGGCAGCAGACAGCACGAAGCAAAGTGATCCTCTGTTTGTTTCAATAAAAGATGTTGAATGGCTGAATATTTCATGTTAGCGAGCTAATGTACTGCTGTGGGCAACCTCACGGGTTGGTGGCCAGCAGGAAAATGCAGAGCAGTCAGAGAAAGAACTGTGTACAGAGAACATGCCTCAGCACTTAGCAGTGTGGAGCTGGCCCGAGTGATGAGGACCTACTTAAATGAAGACAAATAGCCGAACTGATCCATACAAATTAATATAATGTACATTGATCGTGCCATTGTTATAGACCTACTGGATGTTTAGTTAGACTATTTGGTCCCCCTTAAATCAGAGGATTAGGCCTAAATAAACAATAAAGACAGCCTTTGAGAAGTTTTCTTTTTAGTGTCTCTGCTCTCAAATTGTAGACTTTTTCCCCAAGGTTTAAGTCTTGTGGTAAAAACAATAATAGGCAGCGGCATCATCAGAAACAAAGCATTTAGTAAAAACTAAATGTAGGCCATCTTGTCTAACTGCCGATGACAAAGTCATCACGAAAACACTAACATTAATTACATATACAAAATTGGGTTTTTTCCATAATCGATGTCATCACATATCATCTGTATAAAAAGCTTTGTCTTACAGTAATCTGTTAAGACATTGTCCGTTTTCCCAGACATGTGAGAGCCATCGTGACCTAAATATGATTGAGTAATCATAAGCTCAATGGCCCCCACACTGTCACACAGATTAAAAAGGGTCCCGTATGATGACAGCACAAACAACAAAATCAAAAAGACAGTTTTGGTTGCCTATGGAGAGGCAGTGAAATCTGACAAGACGCTTTAGGCCATAGTTATTATTTTCTCACCATTTCCTCCGTATTTTGTCATCGCTTTTGTGGCTCCCCGCAGCCCCTCGACTTCATCTGACAAGAGATGTGTCTCTCTCTCGACGTGAGCTTTTGACACAGCCTCCATTATGGTAGTCCTCATCTTGTTTTGGGTGACAACAATTTAAATGTATGTCGGTACAGATCTACTATACCAGCAACGAAATAAGGATGCCATGTCAAGCGCCGCCAGTATTACACAACAGAGGCGCGCACTATAACCCAGCCAAAAGGACGTCATTAATCAGCATCTCAGATGTCCTTCAACTGTCAAGAAGCTGATCAAAGGACCATTAGTAGAGAGTAACATTGTACTGGAGGATATCATCTTGACGAGTGGTGGTGCTTGCTAGCTTCATAGGCAGGACCATGGCTATAAGCGACCATCGATTCTGTGTGCACCTCTCTGATACAATCAGAACTAAAGAAAAATGCTCAAATGTTTACTATCAGTGGCTTATGTAAATACAATATGTACTTTGACTCACAGCCTAGAGACAGAGAATCCTAGTATAAAGAGAGAGAGAGGAGAAAAAAAATCCAAAGTAGTCTAGTAGCGCTTTCATTTCTGTGCATACATGCAGGCATACCGAGGAACAGAGGTGTGTACAGAGACAATGGTATGACTGCAGGCAGCCTAAAAGCAGAAGGGCTGGGATAGAAGAGCTACAGTGTAAAAAACATGAACAAAGTAAGCGGCTCGTTAAAATGCAGCATTCAGTCTGAATCAAGGACCATGAGCCTATAAATTGGTCTTCCTCATCCCACAAGCCACGCACTGGAAAAGCGGGTTTCTTTTTTTTTATTTGCGTGAACTCCAGGAAAAAAAGCTGTTGAGATACTTCTTGGAATCTCTCTTCCCCTATTTAGATCAGTGGCAGATTGAGACCATGACATGGGCGAGCCTTACACAAGGCCGTGCCTCCAGAAAGGAAAACAAAAAATCTGCACAGGTCTCCACTTGGTTTAACAGAACTGATGATTAATTCCAAAGGATATTGACAGTAGGCATCGCTAACCAATGAGCGCTTTCATGTGACTCTTAATAACGTTCCACTTCAGGCTTATGGGAAACCCTAGAACAAAATGAACAAAAATGATAAACGAAACTTCAATGTGTCTGACTAGGAGCTTCACTTTGAAAGCACTGGCTATTTCTGTTGTGCCACAGAGATAATACAAAAAGAAGGCCTTATCATGCGCCTCAGTCTGAAATGCAACACTGTCCTCCCTTCCCTTCCCTTCCCTCCATCTCTCTCTCTCTATCTCTCTCTCTCACTCACCAAGCTGACTGATGGCAGGAATCTCATGCAACGGTCTCACCGCCCGGTCACACACAGTAGAGGCCCCTGAAGACGACAATAGCATGCAAACGTGGACGCATAATCAAAGCCGTTGGGGAACTCAAAGCGTGTTGGTGCAGTGATCGCCTAACAAGATGTGCAATTATAATCCTCTTGGTATTGTGAAATCATAATGATGCCAGTCAGCTGAAAGAAAGCTGGTCATCAATAATCAGGGCTTGCCTAAATGTTAGCTTTGCTTGGCTATTAGCCCAGGCTTCAAAGCTCTCGATCATGTGACAGGATTAGCATTAGATCAACTAAAGGGAGCGGGTGTTGAACTCTGTGTGTGTGTGTGTGTGTATGTGTGTGTGTGTGTGTGTGATCCTGAACACAAGTATTTGGCTGTATTATCTACTGTGTAGACCTTTGCTTCTCTCTTGACCTGTACTACCGCTGACCTTTGTCTTTCAACAATTTTGGCCCCTTTAACTTCTTCCACTGTCCATAATAACTTGATATACCCCCACACCTCATCTAACCCCTGAAACTGCACTCTAAATACAAAGAAAACTAAATGAGTCTTGGAAAACAACACCGTCAAAACCTTTTTCTTTCACCTCCTGCAACATTGCCAAAATAAGGTCCTCCCCCTGCTGCACTGCTGCTGAATTCCTCCTTCACTCCTCTGTTTCCAATCAACTTGACTACCGCAACTCACTCCTCCCTGGCATCAACTCACATTCACCCCATCAACTCGAAATGGTTTAGAACTCAGCAGCAAGATCACCAACACCAAGTACTGGAATGACTTCACCCCCGTTCTCCATGACTGACTGGCTCCCTGTGAAGCAATGGGTCACCTACTACATGCCTCTCCTGACTTACAAAGCACGCCATAACCTCGCCGACCTCCCTAATTCCCTACCGACTAGCCGGGTCACTAAGATCCTTAACTGCCTGCCAACTCACCGTTCCTAAATCAACCCTCCAGAGCCTTGGCAACAGAGAATTCTGCAGAGTGGCACCTAGGCTCTGAAACTCCCTCCCCCCCATCAGTCAGAGACTCAGACACCATTAGAACCTTCCAGTCCCGTCGCAAAACTCCCCTTTTCAGCTTGGTCTACGACTGATTCCGCCCACGCTTTAGAAAAGCGCCATAGGCTAAATGCAATGTATTATGTTTTGTCTTTTATTATTAACAAACAAATGGCGCCCTAACATGATACTGCTGTTGGCCTGACTTAAAATTTAGGCTCTCATTGGCCGACTTCATCTACCTCAATGCCCGCCATGCCAATCTCCCCTCCCCTCTTTTTCAAATGGCTACACTTCCCATAAGTGACTATGTCACACCCCAAAGAGCAGTTATGGTTGCCTGCAAGGACAATTGGTTGCCTAGCTGAATCCAAACATAGTTGGACTCACAGCGTTCACACAGAGCGACAGCGTAGAGTAAAACCACAGACATTTACTCATACTAACCTCCAGAAAGACTCTGACGTACGTCTCTCGACTGTGACTCGGCCCCGCGGGGAACTTTGTGAGCTGACGTGCCGATGATTAAGCTGCCCCGCTTTCCCCCACCTTCTCTTAAGCCCCTCCCACGCGTGTCTGGGTGCACCCTGCGCCAGCTGGCTGGAGAGAAAGGCAAAAGGCATGGGTGGGACCCACATGGGCCTTGGCCATGTCATGCTGTGAGCACATGGCAGAGCCGCTTAGTGACAGGATCCTCCGCGGAACGTTTTTCTTTTTTTTCCCCTTTCCTGAGTCCGTAACTACGGTGCCACAACTTGTGCCAGCCAATTCACGAGAGTTCATCATGCTGTAAAACTCTTGGTCTTTTTATATGGGCAAACCCCAGGAAAGAAAAGGTGTGAGATACTTCTAGGAACCTCTCACTGTATTTAGATCACTAGAAGATTATGACGGTGACGTAGGCAAACCTTAAACTAGGCTTTGCTTCCACAAAATTACTGCTCCTCCATTGGTTTAGCAGGAGTGGTGATTAATCCCAATGATATTTACAGTGGGCCTCACTAAACAACATTGGGCGATCTCAAATGAAACAGAATTATCTGTCCTTCCCGAGTCGGCATATCGGGAATTTTTTATCCTTTCACCATCACAAACCAATAAACTAACCTTCATGACTGACTCCCTGTGCTGCGCCATCCCAAAAATGTACTCTCTTTCGTGGAAATCTGACCATCTCAAACTTTGCCCTGGCACCAGAAACACTGGTTACAGTTGAAATGGCTATGTGTGCAAACAGTTCAGTGCACTGTGCCGGCTGGGTGGGTTTAAGGACAATGTTTAGCCTGGCAGCAGTTTACGTAAAAACCTGCCGCACACAAGGGGTTTGTATAGGGTTTGTAATGGTGCCCTGCAGCTCTTTGAACATTGTAGACCAAATGTTCAGCAGTATTTTCACAACCTGTTTATTGCTATTTCCATACTACTCATATTAACCAAAAACCCAACATTACAAAAATGGCATACAAAATACAAATTTGTCAAACATATAGGCTTAGGCTATACCAACCTTCCTTTTAAATAAGCCAACACAACTAGCTTATCTTGCACTCAAAAAGAATGTCAGAAAGAATGCCACAGATCAAAGATACACCTGGCCAAAAAATCCCTATAACAGCGTAATTAAGTGAACCATATTATTATGCAACACATTGTACATGTACAGTGCATACAGCATTGCATTGTGGCAAATACCATGGGGGAGGGCATGTACGTCAAGAAAAAAACATTTATTTACAATTTGTGTGAAATTCCAATAATCCATGACATGTCAACTTCACTTAGCTTGTGTCAGAGGTTAACAAATCTTTAGGAGTCACTGTTTAGCATATTGCGGTGACAGACAGAGGTGAATCAAAGCAATAGTGGAGAAATGTGAGATGTATTAAACAACAGTCAATAGAGCATGACTCACTGACAGCGGATTGCTGCACCAAAACCTTGTCAAAGCCAAGGCCATATGCCATAGGCCCAGACAAACATAACATTTTCTCATCAATACTGCTGTGTGACATTTGAACACACAATGATCTTTGAAATTTTTTTTATTTGAACCGGGAGGCGCATGTTTGAAGCACTAACCATTCATCCTGATTTTAAACTTTTCAAATCTTCTCTAACACATGATGCCTTCATTTCCATCCCTTCTGTACTTAGTGTAGTAGACAATGCACAACTGAAAGATATATCGGTAATACATGGCCATAACCTCAGTTCAATATGTTAATTAGATATAAGTTATAGCTACAATAATATACATTAAATAAGAATACGTTCAGTTAATTCCTATTAATTTACTAAGCAGACATATGCTAATCTCAGATCAATACTAATTCATATTTTTACTGTAATACTGGTTTACAAGTTTAACTAATGGATCAATTTAAGGTAATACATGTTAAAGTATTATGTATACTAACAGGCTGGAATCATACTAAGTTTCAATTCAAGACCTAGCACATTTTGAATATCTAAACCAGCATACATAATCTTGTAACTATAATGTTTCCAGTGACCACTTGTGTGAAAAAAATGGGCCTGGAGAAATCTAATAATCCAATATTTGATAGGCTACATATAAAAATGGTTCCACAGATTTGAAAATGTTACTTAGGAGTTATGATCTAAAATGATTATTGTCCTGACAGCATTACGAGGACTAGATTGCTAGTAGAGAATACCAGTAGATTGCTACAAAATAACAGCACAGTCAGTATGTTCACCTGTCAAACTTTCAAAGTGTAGCAGACGATAGGCTACATGTTGTTAAGCACCTTGGGCGCTGCCTATAACAGGTCCAAAAATACATCTTACAAATTCCAAGCTGTCACATACACAAACTAAATTTTAAACATGAAAGTGTGCCAGACTTTTGTAGGCTAAATTGTGCAATGGACGTGGTGTTAGGGGTAGTGACTAGTGTTCGAATTGCTTCGCTTAGATAATTTCGATCTATTTGCCTGTTGATTCAATATCAGGAAAAGAAAATGTAAAGCAACAGCGATGTAACAAGCTATACACAAGTGGTATAAATCTTTTTAATGAACGGCAATAACTAATAAACACACTAATGAACGTGAAGAGAAAAGCTTTACTGAACAACCAAAAAACATAGTTTGTTTACAAAGCGTTGTCAGAACAATCTTTCGTAACAGAAACCATTAGCAGGCACAGGACATGCCGAAAACCATAATTAAAGCATTTTTAAGTATTAAACATACCTTTGTAGGAAGGAGTATAGTGTTGCCTTTTTGCATAAAACTCAAATAAAGCTCTTGTAATGTGAACGACCACAACAAATCCTCTCTAATCTAGTTGCAAACAGTTCGCTACGCAGTTTTCACTCTCTCGCTCTCTCTCCTCTCGCCTTCTCTCGGCCCCCTCCCTTTCCACCGATGAAAAACCGCCCACTTCCGGTGGCTTGTGTTTGACAGCACTCGGTTGAGTGAGGGTGAGGCTTGTTTGTTAAAACAATTGTATTATTTTGAAAGTTATGTGTCCTTAAGTCGTTTTATTAAAACCAGAGGTCTAGCCGAATAATAATATATAATACTTATAAGGTGTATTCTTGATTCTGATTCACGCAATCTTTAATAATTAAAGGACTCACAAGGAAAACGGTGGGCAGTTCACACTACCTGAACTCTCCATCCATTCTAGAATACTTAACTGAAATTCTACACCAGGAAAAAAAGTATTGTTTGACATATTTCCACATATAGGCTAGGCGATAATGTTTTTTTGTTTGTTTGTTTCTATCAGTAGTGTCTTGAGGTATTTGTGTTGAAACCAGGTTTCCCACTCTTATATGAATATGATACTTGACTGTTAAACTTGCAAACCTCACCTCAAGATATTGTTTTGGGAAGGGGGTAGACATAAGCAACAAAAAAAAGTTAATATAATTACTGTGATATCTTAGTTGTTTCCCTTCAAGACAGAGCATAGCGTCACCCAGTGGTGAAATGCAGTTTTAACTCAATGAGCACTACGTGTGAAGTCTTAGTGTAGTGCTAGAAGCTCAAAAATAAGCTTTTCCTATGTGCATTCTATGATTCCTTAAGACACACCAACCATGAATTATTTTTGATTTTAGGAACCTAACAAGAAAAATTATCTAAAAGACAAAAGAAATGTACAGAAAACCTACCTTGAATTTTAATCCCAAAATATCAGACATTATATGTGGAAAAAACCTTGTGTGTGTGCTAAGGTTTGTAATTTGCCATGCTTATGTTATTCTCTTTTTCTCAAAAACTCTCTCTCTCTCACACACACACAAACACAAGCCTTGCCTTACATCAGGAGGCCCTTTCATTTCACTCTGTTGAAATTGAATCGATTGTGTAAAGTAGTTGGATGGCATATTGGGGTGACAGTTGAATCCAGAAACAGTTGAGGCAGCAATTGCTAATGGTTAAAGCCATACATTTCCACCCTTGTTTCATCTTATCTCCTAATACAAAGGAAGCAACAACGGGAAGGGTGATTGATTAGTTTGACTATATTTTGACAACACAGACAAACAGATGGAAATACTTGAACAAATCATGGAATAAATGAAGGCTTTGAGGGAGGCAAAACAAGAAAATCCACTGTCCAAGACAACTTAAATTAAACCTAAATGCCCTATATCTCATTTGAGCAAAACAAATTATTGCAATATACAGCAGCATCTGTGCAACCTGGAGGTTACTACAGCCCTGCAGACACAGACACACACACACACACACACACACACACACACACACACGTATGATGATGTCACACTGGCTTTCCAGTTTCCACCAATAGACAGGAAAGGTCAGAAAATGCATTTATGTTCGCCCGTCAGGAGAAGCTTGGGGAGGAGGAGACTCTGCAATGGCTCCCTGATAAGCTTCATAGGAAAATAGGTAGTGATGTACCTTCAAACTCATCTGACCAGGGAGAAGCCAATACAACACATATTAAATGGTTCCTCCGGATTGGACTAAACCTTTCGGAGCTGAAAGACTGAAATTACAATTACAACAAATGAATACTATCCTGGAGTAAAGACCCCATGTAGATGTACAGTACATGCAGATAATCATTTTCTCTCACGCTCAAGTGCCATTTGGTCAGCTCCAGCCAGCCCATCATATGCCTTTTTCTCAAGAGTTACTTCTGCCTAGCTATTATCATAAAGGCCTGATACATTGAGTGCCTGTTGGAGATGGTTGTCTGACCAGCAGCTTTTCCATATCCCTGCTTTTTTAAATTACTGTATTTTATTCTAAACTATGAATTGTCTGGCCCCCACCACAGGTACCCTTAATTGGAGACACTTAAGACACTTAACAAAGGACCTGAAGCCATGCTAGAGTGGCCGAGTTCTTGGTCACCATGACATAGGCCCCTTCTTTCCCTGTTACTGAGTTTACTGAGTTGTATTTTCTATTTTCTACGGAGACGATTACTTCCTATGTCTCTGTAGCACTCACTATAACAATAGACACATCGCTTCACACACACACAATATAATCGCTTGTCACCTCAAATATCACAAAATCACGAGATTACTTCATCCACATTTTATTATGTTACAGCCATATATTATAAAACTTTACTCTTTTTTTTCCTCAGTCTACACAGAGTATCCAATACTGACAAAGCAAAAACGGGTAACTCAACCAAATCATGTCCAATGAACTGTATATACCACAGGTGGACTCCAACCAAGTCGTGGAAACATCTCAAGGATGATCCATGGAAACAGGATGCACCTGAGCTCAACTTCATAGCAAAGGGCCTGAATACTTACTAAAAACTCCAATGAAATTGACATACTGTAATGCATTTGCACACATTTCTACAAACCTGTTTTCACTTTGTCATTATGGGGTTCGAAGTGTAGATATATGAGGAGAAAAGATTATTCTCCATTTTATAATAAGGCTGTAACGCAATAAAATGTGGGAAAGATGAGATCTAAATACTTTCTGAATTCACTTATGTCAGGCAGCCTAAAAAGACAGCTGAAATCATTTTTTTAACACAATACATGAAAGTGTTCTACCTGGTGTTTATTGATAGTGACCCAAATTTAGCCCTAATTGCCTGTCATCATCTCCCTCAATAGTTTGTTTTCCAAAAGTCCCCCTTTGTACCGTGGCTTTTAAATGACAACTGATATACAAAAGTCATCCTGTCTAACGTGGCAGACTAGCAAATGTCATCTGTCTGGTCATGTGGTATGTTAAGCTTAAAACTTTTTACAAAATGGAGACAACTATTGTAAGTGATAATATATTTATTTGTATTACCTGGATTGAAAATCATGAGTGAAGCAAAATTTACAGGAAGCATTTTTTGTACAGAGGGCAAGCTTATAGACTTATTTTTTGTTAGCAAACCTATAATCACAGAATAATAAGTGATACAAATGTCATAATGACAAGCAACAAAGTGTCTGCCTAAAGCAGTGATTCATACAGCATGATATATATGTGCTTCAAGGATCAAATTTTAGATCACATAATATAAAACCATATTTACTCCAATTCTCCATCAAGTGCAATTCACCATACTGCAAATCTCAGGGAGAATGGCCTGGCAACCTAAAGTTAACACATCCCTATTGAATGTGTTCCCCCGATCCTTGAACATTAAGATTTAGATTTCTACTAAGCAGGCTACGTATACAGAAGATAAAAAAAAAAAAGTCAAAGGAAATATACTATATTTACCCATGCAATTTATACACTTTAAAAACCGTCTGTCAACTATGACCTTTGTGTGATTAAAATGAAACTAAATTCCTTGTCACGTTGTTGTTTTTGTCTTCATAAATGCATGAAAATACTTCTCTCCATTGCTGTGAGACACAGTTAGGGTTCGAGGACACCATTCGATTGGAGTATTTTAGAATAGTTTTTGCAGTAGAGAAAACCAGACACAAAGAAATTAACATAAAAACATGATTGGTGCAGAGTGTATCAGAGAAAACGCCTGAACTGGCAAAACAACATAATTCAAAAGCTTCACAGCTTATTGATAACCGTTAGCCACTTATTAAAATAATAATAACAATAATGATGAATTGATAAAATAAAAGTAATAAAATGCTAAATATAAAATTTCCATTTTCAAAAATAAACTTTTATGAGAATACTTTTTTTGGTGAAACCACAAGAATGGTGATGTATTGCTTACCCTAGTTTCTGACTACTGCTAGAAAATCTGTATTTCAGTACCAATCACTATTCCAAATAAACTGTTCAACGGGTGGTCTAAACTTTAGCTCTTTTTTTTACGATAAGCATTGTATGCAACACAAGCGGTGTCACCACTTAGCCTTAACTCGTTCTTTTGAGGAGAGATTGACAAATATTGAGCTAGTGGGAGAGGTGTTTGGGGAAAAAAAAGCACAGTCACTACTATAAAATTAACATTGCTAAGAAAATACGCATCCGACATCTTTACATTGGTGAAGCCACGTCAGAACTCAACTCCATATCCAACGTGAGGGATTCTGAAAAGAAAACCACAGCGTTTCAATTCAACTGATTCGATTCATTTCATGTTTTACTATTTGTGAGTGTTCAATAGGGACAGAGAGAAATGTGATGAAATGAGCGCGAGAGTGTGCGTTTCCCTGTGTTTTCCTACCCAGCTGTCCAGGGTTGGTCTCCGTGTCGTTGTGCATCAGTGAATCCAGGGTGCGGGGCGACATGGGGAACAGGTCAGCCGTGTTCCCAGAGTTGGTGCTGGAACAGAGCAAAGAATGGACAGCGACATGAGACATCCCAAAACGAAAGCAACCAACACAAACACACACACACACACACACACACGTGTAGAAAATGTATTTTGTTCGTCTAAGTACAGAGGTTAACGCTCGTGATAAGATCTCCAAGACAAGCTAACAGACGCTCTACTTGTGCGTGTAACAAACCTTCACCACTAATTCGGAGCTCAGTCGATTTGGTTACATTAAGAAAGGCACTCTAAAAACGGAGGCTTCGACATCAATTCACAAACAAAAAAAGACAACTATTCAGCCATTGTGTCAATGTGAACAGTTCTAAGGCCAGTGGTATTTATGCTATCAATACTGGGAGATAAAGTGTCAGACCTGTGGACAGAGAATGAAGGAGGACAGGTGGGCAACAAGAGACCCAACAAGAGGGAAACAGAACACGTGCACCAGGAGGAGTTAGGAGGCATGTGCACAAGTCCATCACATGAACCTCTTCTATGTGTCTGACAGCACAAAACACACTGACACACAAGGCTGAAGTGGTTAGTTAAAGGGTTAATGAGAGGTACCGTGTACAGGTAGGCGATCTTTAAAATCGGTTAGGTGGTGGGAGGAGCTCAGTGGTTAGAAATGACCCGCAAAACAGACGTCAAACACCCTTGTGAGGTGTCGCTTCTGTCCCGTAGCGTACAGTGCGTGCCACCAGTGAAGAAACTTTAGCTGACCAACGAGTCCACGGAGCTCTTCAAAGGCTAGGAACACGCAATACCAACCCATTACCACGGTTTCCACCCATTTCAAAACTAATTCTAGACCGCCCAGAGGGTATTGAGATTTTCTTTAGTTTTTCAGGCCTGGAAATAGCCATAATCCAAAGTTTTTACATACTTTCCATACTTGCGTGGTAACCCTGGAGGAGAATAGTTGGCGGATTTCTGAAAAGGTAATAGGTTAGGATGCGTCAAGAGTAACCAATATATTCATGTTGACCTGTCAAGGTTTATTTTTAGACACAGCTTGGCAAGGAATCTATCTAAAGTCAACCTCACTGAAGGCCATACTATTGGCACAGCCCTTAATCCCAACTGTAGTTCATCAATCAAGCCCTTTAAAATCCCCATCGTGACAATGCAGTCCACTGACTGAGGAACCAACATGGGCCCTTACACAACAAGCTTGCGGAGTTATTTTGCAACAGTGCATGATATCTAAATCGCATGTCAAAGAGCTAATACACTTTTTAGTGTTGGATTGAATGACGTTAAAGATTCAAACGTTGTTTTAAATTCAGAAGTAAAAAAAGAAGTCCCACAGGCTGGAATGGCTTTGTCACCACTGCACTGTATTGCCTTTGATTATGCCAGAATTAACGGTGTAAGTCATAGGAAGGTCTGAGATAATGTTAGACTGAAGACAAGGCAACCCAGTCAAGATGAAAAATCAGCTGTGAAATGTCTTTGACGGATTTGTTTGGGTTAGAACCGAGGAGAGGGACTGTGAGTTGAAAACAAAATGGGGGTGGGGGTGTCTACCCAGGGCAGGGTGGGGAGGCTGTACCAGGCAGCCCTGCCCCCCATCTGCCCTGGCAAACACACAAACAGAGGGAAAACACACCCACACACACACACACACACACACACACACACACACACACACACACACACTTTTGAGCCCTACATGCCACCTCCCCCCGACCGTGGCCTACCCAGCGAATGCGTTCCCAAGCAGCTCGCTGTCCGGGAAGTCCATGAACACGGAGGGACACCTACGGAGAAAGGTCAAGTTCTCACTGAGCAAACCTTGCAAGGCTCCAACACCACCACCATCACCATCAACACCCTCCCCCCTCCCAGTACCGCAACTGGCTGATATCAGAGGGGCTCATCTCACCTCCTGGGGCCCACTTCCTCCTCTACGCTGGTTACATTCTCTTAAGTTTTCTTCACTGCAATGTGTACATGGTTCTAGTACTGGGGGATGGGGGATGGGGGATGGGAGCTGCATGCACTTGCTGCTCTAGCTCCCTGGGGTAGACGCTGGGTGAAACTGATACACTCTGAGGCATTACTGGAGGGGGGGGGGGGGGCTTGGGGGTCCACACTCGTCACGCATGAACCAACCAAGAGTCCGTTTGGGAGGGAACGGGACGATATGATCTAGTGCTCTGCTCGACGTGGCCCGTCGTGGTGCTGCTGCTCTGTCCTTGCCCGCTAACACTCAGTGATAAAAGCTGCCGTTAAGTGGGTGTGTCGACTCGTTCCAGCGAGGGAGGAGAAACTTCAAATCATAGCGGAAACACTTGGCAGTCGACGGAATACTCACGGGGTGACGCAGATGAACTTGGTCTTCAGGTATGGCTGGATGACTGCTGGAAGAAGCACAAGTGTTGGAGGTTATCGCCGACCAAACCCCGTAAGAAGCAGCACAAATAGCGGACGTTATCCCCACAGCCCCACTGGTCCCGATCGCTCCCGACTTACATCCTATGGCGTCTCCTACGTCGGGCTCCGGGGCCGCCTCCGGCCGGCAGTACTTCCCGAACGCCTCCTCCTTGGGGATCTCCGGGTAGAGGTAGACCAGGGGCGAGACCAGGATGTTGGTGGCGTCCATGATCTTGTAGCCCATGATGATCTCCGCAAAGGACATGTTGTTGAGCTGCTGCTTGGTGTAGGGCTCCACCGACTGGATCTGAGTCTTGCCTGCACACAAGCACACGTGGTGTAAACCAACGCAATCACCAGCACACAGAGAGAGAGAGAAAGAGAGAGAGAGAGAGAGAGAGCTGGGCCGTGATAGCGAGCGGGGCACGGGGGTTCCTCACCGCTGATGTCCTTCTCCACCCAGGTGAAGGTGATGCCTCCCTCCTTGCTGCTCTCGCTGAAGCGCAGCAGGAAGGTGCCGGGCGGCTTGGGGCTCAGGATGGCCCTCTCCCTCTCCTTACTGATGAAGCCCATGATATACCTGCACGCACACACAAACGGGGGGATTCAAAACAAAAATGTCTGCGTCTCGTTACCGGTCCGCACAAACCCGTTTACGGGGAGCGCTGCAGTGCGCGCGGTCTGCCAACGCTCTCTGCTTTCGTCGGGGTTAAATGGCTGACCACGCATTTTTCACACGGGCACGCGATATGAACTCCCGCGTCATGAACCCAGCGCAAAAAAAGGGACCCCAAACTGGAGGCTGTAAACCGAGGACGACCTCTCACCCTTCGTTCCACAGAGCCAGGATGTACTTCTTGACCAGGTCGATGATGTTGTCCAGCCACACCCAGAAGGAGAAGCCTTTGCCAGCCATGTTCTCCTAAGGGGGACAAGCGAGAGGGAAAAAGGGACCGATTCAGTGAAAAGGAGCGGCCACGGAAGGCTTACACGTGGAGAGACCCCCGTTAACGCTTGGCGGACGGCCTTACCTTACAGAACTTGGCCCAGGTGATCTGGCAACCAGAGTAGTTCACACAAGGCCCTAGGGGGACACAAAAAGACAGAGATTCGTATCGCTTCACCCAGACAATGAGACACGACCGGGTCAGGGGGCCGGGGGGGTCAGACATAACCCGCGCCTCACCTAGCAGCTTCTCAGCCAGCGTGGTGAGCTGCTCGATGGTCAGGCCTCGCTTGGTGGTGGAGGAGAACTGCCAGCTCAGCACCTCGGCCACCTGGTCCCAGGTCCCCACGGGAGGCTTGGTGAAGAAGTTCACGTTCTGCAGGGAAGGGGGGGGGGGAGAGAGAGAGAGAGAGAGAGAGTGAGAGAGAGAGAGAGAGAGAGAGAGAGAGAGAGAGAGAGGCACACTGTTGTGTGGCTGCGCTCGGATGCAAAAAGGCGGCTGCAGTGGTGACGGGAGACACCAGGGGGCTCCCTCTTCTTACCTTGGGGTGGTTGGTGAGCATGTTGTACCAGAGGATGGAGGCCCAAGCGTTGGGCATTTGGCAGATGTTGGAGATGACCACCACTGGCAGGGAGTGAGTCTACAAGAGTCAACACAGAGATGTTCAGCAACACAGTCGAGGAATGTTTTTGTGAAGGCAGCAAAACAAATGTGGTGGATTTAAACCTCTGCATTGCTTTTCCTGGTAACAGATGAGGGTTTAGACTGCTACATGCAAGTGAATTCAGACAGCGGACGTGGGTCTACACAAAAGCTAGGCTGACAATACGAAGCAGAAACAGGTTTTTCAATACCAGCAAACTTATGCAACCATTAGTCATTTTAAGAAAGTGGTTAAAAGCGACGTAAAAAACAAAGCTGATATTATTCCATTTCCGCAGCAAGCATACAAGGCTATGTGTCTTTACAGTTTCAAAATATGTAATTTGAAATTTTATAGCCCCTTCATTTCTGCCGTTTAGTCTGTGAAACTAAAACTGGCGGGGCAATGCAGTCAAGGGCACTTCTTAGATGTAGCTTTGTGTGGACTCGAGGAATCCAATATTGCTGCATTGTAACCCCCAATTAAGTCACGGTTCAGCTACAACACAAATACCTCTTCACACAAACACACATTGTGACTTGTGAGGCATATTCCGGAGGGTAACACACTTGAGAGTGATTCGTGATCATTTCCATATCGAGGTGTTAATTGCCTTGGCTAATGTGTTGCCTCGCTGCGGCGTTAACGCTGCCAACGCGGCATTTAGATGCGCGCGAGTGTCTTAATCAACAAATGAGTCCCGCTGCAACCCTGTGGAGGGGGGTCGATCACTGAAGCATGTAGGTGGGAGACACAGCCTGAGTGCAAGAGGCTGATTAAAGACCCCCACCCTCCCCCATACACGTTCCAAGGAGTGGGCGTTGGGGGGGGGGGGGGGGGGTGGTATGGGATGGGAGGGGGTTATCAAGTAGCTCCAGGCCTCAGGAAGAGAGGCTGAGATTACCGACTCATCTGTCTGCTGGACCACAGTCAGACATGGGGGAACCGTTAGGAGCTCAACAGTGACTCGTGTGTTTACTGGCTGTCGGCGAGCGGTGGCGGTGTGGCGTGCTTTTGAAAACGCCACGTCCATTCGCTTTCCCATTATGGAGACGGAGCAGTTCCCCACATTAAAAAAAAGAAAGAAAGATGGAAGCATACAAACCTTCCCTTTACTTTTTGAGAGTGCGTGTGTTTATAATGCCCATTGTGTGTGCTGTGTTCGGTTTGAGAATAGGGCGCAGAGGGGAAGGCTCACCTCCAGGTCGATCCTCAGGCCTTGGTGGTAGACCTCCGTCTCAAAGGTGATGAGGTGGAGCTCCTCTGTGACGATGAGCGAGGCCTGGAGGGGACACGTCACAAATCACACATCTCCAATCGTTCTCCAACATAAAAACGGGTTGATGCCTGTATTCATTCGCCCTTGTGACATCAACTTATGGCAGAAACGATTGAAATACAATCAGTCGTAAACGCAATTATCCCATAATAACAACGATTGCGAGCTATGCTACTCAAATCGCGCCGTTAAGAGTCACGCTCACGCTGGAATACAGCGGGCGGAGTGTTGGGAGAGGGCTTTTTGAGCTCACATCGCTGTTGGTCCGGCCGCCGTTCCCGCACCTTTGTTCTCTCAGCGTCTGGAAAAAAACAGGAAGGGCTTATCAGCACATAATCACGTGGTAACGTCTTCGGTCGATTTGACAGGGCTCACTCTCACTCTCTCACTCTCACTCTCACTCTCTCTCACACTCTCACTCTCTCACTCTCTCTCTCTCTCACTCTCTCTCTCACTCTCTCTCTCACTCTCTCTCTCACTCTCTCTCTCTCACTCTCTCTCTCTCTCTCTCTCTCTCTCTCTCTCACCAGGTGCTTGAACTCGGCGGACAAACTGCCGTTGTTGGACTCCTCCATGTTCATGACCTTGGTGTTGGTGCCCAGGATGTTGAACTTTCGGGACCTGGAACAGTCGTGGGTGGGGGGGAGAGAGAGAGAGAGAGAGAGAGAGAGAGAGAGAGAGAGAGAGAGAGAGAGAGAGAAGAGCCCACGAGAGTTAAACACAAGGCCCCTATGACGCAGGACAACGAGCGGCGCGTTCTGGAAAGAAGAGGGGCTTTATGCGAGATCACTCACCCCCGAATGGCGGCCACGTCCCCAGATTCCCTGGAGGGAGAGGAAAGGAAAGAACACGAGAGTCACCTACAGCGGAAGGGGTGGCGTTTGGTCCCAGTGGGATGCAATCGGGGAAATACTCACTTGTCGATACAGACTTTGATCTTCAGTTGGTAGTTCAGCTCCGGAAACTTCACCAGTAACCTGATAACGGAGAGGGAAAGCAAAAAACAATGCATAATCTGGGAAAACGAAGGCAGAACAACGCGTCTTGTATAACATTCTGACAAGTTATTATCAATATCAGTGGTAAACATGGCGGCGGTGATGATGAAATGGAAGATCTTCCCTCTGACTAATCTTACCGGACTTTGTTGGTGAACTGCACCCCAGTCTTGATGACCAGTGGTCTGTCTGGATGCATTGGCATGCAAGGCTGCCTCTCCACCACAAAAGCACTGCAAACATAAACGGCAGAAAATCACCAAATCCTTAAAAACCCAAACGGCCACCTTATAGAAATGAAAGGGTCCGATTCGGAGACTCGGAGCCCACCTCTTCATGAGGTTCCTGAACAGGTCCACAATCTTCTCCTCCAGGGCTGGCCGGTGTTGAATGATGGGGTCCCCCTTGTAGGACACCTTCTGCTGCAGCTCCTCCAGCTTCTTGATCTGCTGGCGGATCTGGAGCTGGGACTCGGCCAGGGACGTGATCCTGCACACAGGTTCAGGCTTTCACCACCTTCATCCCCACGGCGGCAGTCGGCATATAACAGACGGCTGCCAGGGACAGCATCTCTGACGCCGGGCGCTTTAAAGAACCACTAGAAGGTTGCATGCAATATGGATGGACTGTTTGGACGGAGGAGGGCAGGCGGGGGGGTCGGGGTGGGGTTACCATGTCTCCAGGCGGTCCAGGCAGATGTTGGGCGGTCCACCGATGCTGCCGATCTGCTGCCTCCTCTTCCAGTCGGCCAGCTCCTCGTCCGTCAGGTTCTTCTGGACAAAGTCCATGGCCGACAGCAGGCCTCCCATCTCTGTCACTATTTGCTGGAGGAGAAACAGACGGGGCACGTCTTAGCACTAATGTGATCCGCCATAGCGGGCAGCGGCACGATGAATAATGGCCAGGGAGCAACGTACCCTCCTCAGCTGGTCCAGGGCACTCAGCATCTGCTCTAGCTGAGCCATCTTCTGTCTGGTGGCGGCCGCCTGGCTGTTGCCATTCAGGTCCTGGGACAATTCTGAGCACAGACAGTGCATTTAGGACAGACCTTTAGACTCAATTCAATCTACAACTTTGTTTGTTTGTTTGTTTGAGTTCGGAGGATATTAGGAGACAGAGGAGAATAATAATAAAAAATTTAAAAAAAACTACATGGGAACCACAAACATATCAGGAAAAGATTCGAGAGGGAATCCTACCCCCTTGGCTTTTCAGAGTCTTGTAATTGAAGTCAAAGTCATCCTGCAGGTTCTCAAGCATTTTCATCTTTTGTTCCATATCCTGTCAACAGTATCAGGTCGAACGAGTCACGCCAGGTTAGATGCTACATTAAACTACCCGAAATCACATGGTGCTAAACTCTGTACGTGACACGCACACAAATAGAACGACACGACAGTGAAAAGCTACCAAGAACAACATGGACAACATTGAATGACGGCGACCCACCTGCACCCTCTTCCTGATGTCCTGGAGGTTGTGCTCCAGGATCTGCTGCTTCTCCGTCACCACGGTCCCAGAGGGATGGGCTGCCTGGCCGTCCTGCAATGGGAAGACAGGGAAGACAGAGAACACACACACACACACACACACACACACACACACACACACACACACACACACACACACACACACACACACACACACACACACAGGCTGTCAGTCAGAGACCACGGAGGGACAGCTCTGATGTGTTTGCGGCAGGCGACGCCCGCTCGAGCGCGGGGCTCCCGACGCGCCGGGCTACCTGTGCGGCGGTGGTGGCGGTCTGCAGCAGCCTCTGCTCCTCCCATAGGCAGCGGGCCACGATGCGGGCGATCTCCACGGGCTTCTCCAGGTACTTGCTCTGGAGGTGCTGCTTGATGCGCCGCAGGTTGTGCTGGTACAGCACGTTGTTCTCCTGCAGGAAGCGGCTGTACTGCTGGTCGATCTCTCCGAGGAGGTTGTGAAAGACCAGCGTGGCATGGGACTCCTTATTGGCGGCATAAGCCCTGGATAAATGAAGATTGCATCTTCAGAACCGTTAAAAAGCCAACTGTATGATGAAACGCTTTACAACTTACAGCTTAAGAACCATTATTTTACATCGATGCCAGTCTCAGAAATGTACATTAAAATACCTAAAGGCATGAAAATGTATGCAGTGGGGTATATCTTAACTTTACATGGCTTAATAATAGAATTCAGGTTGGTCAGGTTTTGCATATGATTATGAGCAACAAATGAGGTAGCCCAGATGAAAGAGTTCCGCTGAAAAGGAACAAGGAAGTACCACGTTACAATATCCTGATTTCCTGGCCACGCCAGCAGAAACAGGGTTTTGTATTGACAGAAATGTTTACGCCATCTACTTCCTCATGACGGGGTTCACCGCTAGCACAATAAGATTGGAACTGAAGTAGGAATAACAAAAGGCACTTATGACAAAGGCCCATTTTGACTAAACGGTTCACAGCTCGATCCCGCCTAACGGTGAAAACAAGGGGACTGTCCCCGCAGTGTTAGTTTAGGGACCTACCAGTCCTGGCTCTCAATCCACGGGGCGAGGAACTGCCTCAGCTCCATGGGGAAGCTGTCGCTGTAGAGGTGGTAGAGCTGCTCCAGATACCTGGTCTCCAGCTGCTGCAACTGGTTCCACTGGGCCATCCTGACTGGCGCCTCCTCAACCCTACACACCCAGACACACGCACACGCACAGGCTTGATTACATACGAGTTGAGCAGAAGGTGAGATCCCAACAAGGCTGTATATCACACAAAAACACAGCCCAAGAGGACACTCGCGTTTGTCTATCTAAAATATGTTTGGCCCAAAAGATTGTTCGCTAACAACATTACTGCAACACACCGCTTGCAAAGACAGGAAACCTCACAAACCAAGGAACACAGCCAGGCACTAAATATACTAGAAAAGCCTGCTTTCTTTCACCCAATTAGCCAACAGTTCTCAGATTTAATTAACACAGCTGCCGGTAAGCAGTGTTGGCAAAATAGCTGGCGGTGGAATTCTTTGGGCCTGAGCCCAGCTGATTGTGACAGGTGTAAAGCCATTCACATTTGAATTGCTCACTGTGCTGTGCTGTTTTCTCAGCATACAGTGGGGATGTGTAAAGAAATTCTAATATCCTGTTCTTTTGTTTTACTCACTTTCATGGAAAGCCCAATCGGTTTGGATTGGAATAACAACTTTGTTCTTCGTCAAAACACAACGACTTAAGCCTAATAAAAAGGGCATGGCTGACGAGAAGTCACTAATCCCCAGCTCCATCCCTGGAGACAGAGCAATCTGAGAGCATCTGCCATCCATCTCCTCTTTATAGCAGCACAGGATGTTCCCTTTGGGGGTCCAGTCTACATGCTATTTAGGAACATCATTTTAAGAATTGGACAAATAATTCTCTCAAATATTATTAAGGCTTCAAAGTCGACAACAAGAAACCCTCTTAGTGCCTGTTAGTGGCCTTCGATAAAACAAAGAGAGATAACTGTTGTTAGACCAAGGGACTTCTTTACTGATTTTCTACAATCTGTAGATTGTGGAAGACATTTTATAAGGAAGTCATATAAAGAAAAAAGGTGAACTCTGCAACACAATTAATAGTAGGTTACACAAATAAATAATGTGTTAATTTACACATTTTTAAGCATATAATTGACAGATACAAATTTTTACATGTTTTTGTGCTGAAACTGATTAGAGTGAACAACGCATTTTTTGGTACTTTAACTTTTTAAACACTTTTCAGTTTCTCCAAGCTTAGTCAGATCCTAAAATTAGTCAGAATCAGATAATTGTCTTTTTAGTAATATTACAAAAGGCCCAGTTTATCACATTAAAAGGTCATGAAACTAATTCCTGGTAATTAGCCTAACTGACGTACTGAACCACACATTCTAACTAGCATAACTCACGGTCAGAAATGATCAAGAAGTTACAGGGAAATCCATCAATTCAGAGCTTTACTTTTAGCTATCCATGCCTTGTTCCTCTTTCATTTCATACAAGGCAAGTGCATCTCCATTGGGTCATTTGGGCACAGAAACCAACATAATCCCCACAGCAGCTAAGTCATCATGCTCTGACTGTTAAGTTTCAGTTACCCCTGTATAAATAAGTAAAATAATAATGAGTAATTTTTCTTGGTTGTCATGCATTGGTGCAACATGCCCAATGTTTTTTTTGGTTTTTATTGTTATTGTTGTTTATGTTGTTGATGCAGTTTGGAAGTGTATGATTGCCATTATACAGGTCAAAAAAACTCTTTAGCACCATTCAAAAGCTAATTTGAGTTTCACCAAGACTGTTTAGCCTAGGTTGAACTTGTCTATAAACTATAGGAGGTAGTGAGAAAACAGAATGAAATTAAATGAAATGTCTCGTGAATGTATGGGGGTTTATACACCACACAAAAGATAAGTATGTTGGCTATTTCCTGGAGCAGATTACACACATTTCACAGGTAAAGTGAAGCAACACAATATAACTCTTATAATAATATTTTTTCTTCCATTAGGCATTGAAACCATTATGAAATTATTAGACCTAACATAAAAAAGTATTAGCCTCAAGACACTTTGAAGAAACCTAAGCCAGTAGAATGGAATAGGGGGAAATTTACTTTTCATTATATAAATAAAAAGATTACCACAATGGCACAATCTTAGAACAAGCAAACGGCTACACAACTAGCTCTTGTATAGTATGACAACAACCCAACGAAGTAGGTGTGACAGGCCAAGATGGGCTGCCTGAAGGAAAAAAAACTCTGGACAAAGCACTTTATTCAATATGTAATGAGATGAAGTGCATACACATAGATATTGATCACAATGTAAATAGGCCAAGGCCAAGAAAACGTTATGTTAAAACAAGACGTGTAACGTAAACGTTAGCTCGGGCTGGATTGAAACAATGTGGATACATTGATGCAGATGTAGCTGGCAAAGCTAACAAGAACGTGCCATCGGGTAGAGACGCGATTTTATACCATCAGAGGACAAGCTCAACAAGCCAAAGAAATAGCTAGATAGGCTGCTGTAAGGTTTTTGCCCCTCTTACCTGCTTCAACTCAGAAAAGTCGGGTCGCAAAAATTGTAAGGTG